>RJWH01005378.1:0-78369 GCA_004363575.1 Solenodon paradoxus | reverse complement strand
CCAATCCAACTAAAGAGCACGCAGCAGACATGCACAGGGGCCACCTATCAGAACTACTTCCCTTCTTTTCCCTTTCTATATAAGTCCCTCCATCTTAATAAAATTTTGCAGCTTGATCAGAATTCGTTGTCTTGCTGTCATTTTTCGCGCCTCTTGTCCCACCCCTTTCATCCGTTCTAGGTGGATCTCCGGACCCCAGTTGACTGCTCCGCGGGTCGGAGTCACAAGTCAATAAACATTTCACTATTCAAGTCAATAAATATTAAGGTGTGTGGATCGTGAATGGCGCTTTTTAGCTCAATAAATTGATGTTTAGCTTCAGGATCAAAACCAAAAATAGATAAATATTTGTCTTATAGAAAATAAAACAAGATAAGGATGGCTATATTATTTCAGTCATCTTAATAAGCTGCCTACGTCTGAGAAGCTGGTGGTCAAGGAGATGACAGAAATTATGCATCTGTAATTTTAAGATCCATTTCATGCAATTGCATAGTCATAAGTTCAGAATAATGTTTCATTGCTAAAAAAAAAAATCATTCCTTGGGTAAATTTTAACTTTTTGTTGTGCTACATGGGTTCTGAAAATGGATCTGAATTACTATCAATAATAATTATGCTGTCCAACATTAATGACTTGACCTTGAATCTTATTAGAGATAGAGATTTATTTTATTTATACTAAGTTTTATTGAATTCCAAGCAAGGCTCTCTTGGTGTTCTAGTTTATTGCTTATTAAATGTCATATTTTCAAGAAATCCTATTTTTACACTCAGAATAGAAACCTTTCAGTCAATGTAAGTGAGATTATCAGAAGACATACTTTAATAGGTAACTGCAACGCAATTGATTGAAGTACTGCACAATAATGGTTCTTTAATAGTTCAGCTACTCAGGGTTTCACTGTATTCTTCATGTCAAGAGTCTTCATCATCAATTAAGATCACCTTGGTTAGTGCTCAGCAGAGCCCATCTCCAGTGGAAAAGACCCCTGACCCGACACTGTGACAAACTGCAGGACTCTTGGTGAAATTGCTTGAGCCAGCTTGAGGTATAGTCAAAGGATGAATTCACAATCAGGGTATCTTTGAGTCATCTGAACCAGTCAATATGTGTCTGCATCTGTCTGGACTTGCTATGACTCTGAGTGATCATACTGGCACAATAAAGAATTTCACTAGACATTCTGGTTTCACAGTCATGGCTATTGAGGCCTTTACAATTCTTCTTTTCTCCAATTTCACAGCTACCCTTTATCATAAACTCAGTTTTAGTGTGAGCAAAATTTCATTAAATGTATTAGTTACATTACTAATTCATTTATCAAATATATATATGTGTCAAGTATTTTTTTATGCATTGCAGAAATGGATAAAAAGAGGGCATCAGGCTTTCTTTCAGGGATAAAAACTGTCATGTAAATAGTATTCTATAACATGCTAAGCACTCCGACAAAGGTAATCCCCAGGTCTTATAGTAATTCATAAGGGAAATCAATATTGTTAGCTGGAAGAGGAAGTCATGGAAGGTTTCCTTAGTGGTACTTTAGTGGTACCTTTGAGTCTTAAAATACTGACACGCCCTTGCAGATAAGCCCAAGGCCTCCAACTGGTGTATTTCACCTCCAACCTGAGGACCCGGGAACCCACCTCCCTGGGATAACAATCAAGATGAATACCCAAACAAAATAAATAAAGTGCTTCTTCCTCCTCTCTCTTCTTGCCTGCCTGTCTCTGCTCGCCTTCATTCCTATATGCACCCTCTCTTAAAAAAAAAAACAGTAGGCAGAAAGAGAAGAGGGAAAAAGGAAAAAAATTATCTACAGAACAGCCAGAAAGGGCACGCCATGGTGGAATTGGGTCCACCACCTCCTGTAAAGCGAAGTTCAGGTACATCCCAGATCCAGATGTGGCTCCTGGTCCAGGCAGGGGCTAGCAACTGAGATGAACAAGTAAATAAAATAAAGTGCCTCTTCTTTCTCTCTCCTCCTGCCTGCTCATCTTCATTCCTGCTTGCCTGCACATTTCCTTTTTGGGAGCAGGAGGGTGGGGGGTGGGTGGAGTAGCAGAGCACACCAATTATCAGTATATTTGAAGACAAAATAATCCTGACTATATGACTGATTAAACCTGAGTGACGCACATGAAGGAAAAAGGAAAAACTCAATAAACATTGGTGCCATTATATTAGAGAATCAAGGAGAAAGCAGGTCATAAGGCCATGGAATATAGGGGAAAGTACTTAAGGAGCCAATTGCTCCCTTGGGTAGGCCTTTAATTCACATATTAATGTCAATTAATTCATTTTTCTTGTAGGAAGTTAACTCCTTCAGAATCGATGGAATCAATACTGGTCCGGCATAGCTATGAAATTTTCTTTTAAGAAAGGAAGAGAGGGAAGGAGGAAGGAAGAAAAATCATTTTTATTTATTTATTTGTTTACTTTGGATTATCCCCTGGTCCTGGGCCTTGAATTTAGGTCCTTAGATGTCACATAGTTCACACCCCAATTGTCTTAGTGTCCTGTGGCATCTGAGTCGCAAGGGTGCACCGTGAGAGTTGGAAAATTTGGCACAAAGAAAGTAAGGCTGGCATCCTTCTGAGGACTGTTTGACAAATACAGCCTTGATTTCAAATGGAAGCCAAATCAAAGAAGCTCAAATATTATCAAAGGTTAAATTGAATTGGTAAAAAGACAAAAATAAATTGCTCACTTTGTGGAGGGCAGTAACTCTTTCTGAAAATGATGTGCCATTTGATAAATTACTCATCCAATATTTCCTTGCTGCTGAGTTCAAGGCACCACATATCCGTCACAGATTGGGAACTCAATTTCGGGAACACAGGTAACAAGGGCAAAAATTATTTTTAATACTATAATAACAAGATATTATGTAAGTTATGAAGACAAAAGTATTTTGAGAGACGAAATCAGAGAAACAAGAAGAAAAGAATGAACTCGGACCACAGAAAAGGAGTATCTACCTGGCTTTTTAATCTGTAAGACTGAGGTTCAAGTTTTGCACACGGAAAAATGTTCATCTATTTTGTAGCCAATTCCTGGAAAAAAATATATTGTCTACTTCTCAGTTAAATGTAGCTTTGACATACAGACTAATGCTAGAGAAAATCCATCATTCAATTAAATGCAATCAGTTACGTAGAAAACAGAGACAAATGCCTTTGAACAACAGCAGGATATTGCCACCTGCCAAAATCTCAAACACAACTATCTGAAACTTTTAAAGGACTCAAAGCACAATATTTTCCATATAGGCCCTATGAGATGATACCACCACTCTCCTTGTCTCTGTATTTAATAATTCTGAGCCATGCCTCACTCCCAGAAACTTGTAAATTAGTTAGCTATCAAGTTCAATATTTTCTACTTCCTTTCACAAATCACCCTACACTTTTCATTGTGTGGCCTGCCAAAGATGTTCACATTATCAGCCCCAGGATGTGTTACAAGGAAAAAGGAACTTTGCAGATACAATTAAGCAATGGACCTGCATGCCGAAATTATCCTGGATTATCTGGGCGGCCCCAATCTAATCACATGCATCCTTAAAAGTGGTGACCCTTTCCCTATTGTGGTAAGAGGGGGATATGATGATAGAAGAAGGGTCCAAGAGGTGGCAGCAGGATTTGATTCCCCATTGCTGGTTCTGAGAAATAGAGACTATGTGTAGAGACTAGAGAGAGGACTCTAGGTGCGAAGGTGGCCCCCACAAGATGAGTACCAGCAGGAAATGAAGATCTCAGTCTACATGACATGAAATTGATTAAGATTTTTAAGAAATGGACTTGGTAGACTAACTTTACAAAATGGATTTATTTTATGTCAACACACAGCAAAATCCTATTTAGAAACATCTTGAATAACTGGAATTTGGAAGGGAGGTTGGGGAAAAGAAGCTTGCTACCCTTAGAAAACTTATATTCAAATGTGAAAGGGGGAACATTTTATAGAACCAGACTATGAGAAAACAGAAAGAGCAATTAATTCTGAGTATAGAGGCAGAATTTGTCAACATTATAAAGCATATAACATCTAAATTAGGTCTTTAAAAATGAGGGAAAACAAGAATGTGGGGGTGGAGGGGCAGTGATTTCAAGCCAATAGAATAATATGAGGCCAAGACCTACAGATGTCAAACTGTATGCCACTTCCAATCATCTCTGGTAAAAGTAGGACTTTCATTCAACAAATATTTACTGATTTTCTATATATACCAGGTCCTGTTGTACGCAACAGAGACACAAAAATGATTAAGGTACATGAAAACTCTGTTCTGCTTCATGGAATTTTTTAGATTATTTTTATTGTAGTAATTATTGTAAACATAAAAATAATTTCATATGTATAGGTTCCCCATTTCTTAGATATATGTCAATACACCATGCCCTCCACCAAATCACCAAGTGTTCTTCCCCATTGTTTAGCGGGCTCTGCCACCATTTGTCCCAACTTGTCCCACTCCCTATTGGTCACCTCAGTTCTGATGAAAGTGTCCAAGGGTTGGTTTTGTTTCATCTATTCCTTTGTTTTGTCTATTCACATTCCACCTATGAGTAAGGTCATCTGACTTTTATTCTAATAAGAAGCGATGGCAGGAAATAGAACTGAAGATGCAGATTGAGGCCAAATCATGAAAGTTTTCATTTAACAAGTAAAGTCCTTGGACTTTGTTCTGGGATCAACAGGGCATCATTAGAGACTTTTAGCCAGAGCATAATCATGCCTGGTTTTGTTTTAGAATGATTGTTGTAGCTGCAAAATAAAGGGTACATTCTGAAAGAAGAGCGACATTTGGTTGGTAGCAGAAACTACAGCTATTTCAGCACAGCTTTCTAGGGAGAATAGACTGTGGACTACAGTAGAGACAGTTGAAATGGAAAAGGAAACTCATGAGAGAGTCATCATCAGAGCATTGTAACTGAATATGGAGAACCAAGAGAGAAAATAACCAAAGGAGACTCCCAGGTTTCAAAATTAATCAAAGAAACAGAACTTTTCTAAAAAGCAGGTTGAAAGAGCTAATAAATTCAGTTTGGGATAGTGTGTGGTACATCCAGCTTGGTATATAGGTCTGGAAATAGCCCCACAGACACAGCATTTAAAAGTCAAAAGGATGGAAGGGTTAAAACAATTCCTGGAAAAAGTGAGAAGAATGTTGAAAAACCATAGATTGTATGTATGTGTGTGCATGCGTGTGTGTGTATGAATTGAAGAAAGAGGAATCAAATCAAATGACTGAAACTGAGCTGGCAGCATGCCAGAGAATCTGGAAAGAGAAATAGATCGATAGCCAGGATGAGCGAGTTAAAAGAATAAAGAGGAGTGACCTTCTCTTGGTCACATCTTGCAAATGAAATAGATGTTTGGTCAGATCCCAGATCCCTGAATCTTATCACAATGTATTCACTAAAGATATACACACACCAAGATGGAAATATCAGCCAGATAGACATTCTCAATAGTAACTGGGCCAATAAATAATCTAGTCTATTTCTCATCTCTACCTATCCTACATTAAATTATCTAACCTAGCTCACCAAAGAAAGTCATTATGAAGAGAAGATCAGCAAACCCTACAAATAACAAAATGCCCAACACCTATCTCTATAAAATTGATCACTATAGAGTCCAATCAATTTTTAATCTTTTCTTCCTAGAGATAAATTAAACTTCTGGCAAAGTACATCTCTATTCCCTTGCTCCCACAGTATAAGAAATTCGTCCTGCTTTATGTGTAAACCATCTTCCTCATTTTGTAAAAAATGTTCTTATTCTACTCAGACCCAGAAGAAAGAATACCTGGTTAGATCTGTACCATTTATCTCTTTAATAACTGCTGCAACAGCTGCAGAGCAGGAACCTAGAATACCTTTTATGAAAACTGATGGAGCTCCTTCAGCACATTTCAAGCTGTGAGAAAACAGGTACTCTCATAATGCATTGCTTTGGGGAATGCAAAATGATTCAATGCCCATAAAGGGGAATTTAGTACCAGCTATCAAAATTACAAATGCTTTGCCTGTTGATTCAGAGACTTTCTTCAGGGAATTTATCCTACCTAGATACACCTATCTAGTATGAAATGCCATGTGTATAGTATATTCTTGGAAGCATTATTTTTAATGACTGGGAAATAATGAGTGTCCGCAGTAGGTGTGCTACAGCTACAGGATTGAGTATTATGCACCTTGACAAGTTAGGGAGACTTCTTTGTACTGATTTTGAATGAGCCCCATTATTTATAAATAAACAAAGCAGTCAAAGTATAGTTTGACTATATGAATGCTACCTTTTGTATAAGAAATGGTGGAGATAAGATTTAATATTTGCATTTTAGTTTATTTACATAAAGGAACACTGAATGTTATTCATAACACAGAAGCACATTTAACTGTCTGAGCTACAGGGTGTAGTAGCAGAAAGATTGACATGGACGGGGTGAGAGTGAGACTTGTTAATGTTACCTTGTGGTAGAAGATCTTTTCCCTGACTCCAATGCAAAAGTTAGTCTGCCAGGAATTTTCCATGGTACTACTGAGGCTGTAGCTATGTCCTGTTCTACAGAGACTACAGCTACATCCTGTTATTGTGACTAAGGACAAACAAGCATCACCTCCCTACTCTGCAGCTGTACATAACTGATAAGAGTTGCCAGTAGAAACCACAGGTAGCCAAGGAGATGAATCATTACCTCAGAGTATAAAAGGAGCTCCCCTAGATTCCTCATTGCTCAGCTTTGGGAACAATACCCCTGAGCCAGCACCAGTGCTTGCAATAAAGTGCTGTTTTCTCTACTTTGAGTGCCCAGCTGTCAGTTTTCTCGCCTCCTGGAGCTCTGCCATAACAACCTTTCTATACAATTTTGCTGTTTCAAACAGATGAATGAATAACCTACTCAAAAGTGCATAATTAAAATGAAAAATTACACTATTATAATACAGTACAGGATGGTAAATGCCCAAATATCTTTTATGCTGCTAACATAGCCTTAATATTAGTGTCTGATAAAGGTAGTCTAAAATAAAAAAACACAAAACTAACTTTTGAAAATAGATGCAAAAAAATAAACAAAATATTAAAACTCAAAGCCATCAGTGTATCAGAGAATATACCATAACCAGATAGGATTTACTGCTGCAATGCAACAAAATAAATTATCAATAAATTAAATAAACAATAAACAATCAACATTTAAAAGATTATCAACAAATTAAAAGAAAAATTATGATCAATTCACTAAAGACATTTAGCAACCATTCCTCTCTAAAGACCAAAGTATAAATAAAATATAAATATCATGAAACTATATGATAAAGTTTATCTGCCAAATGTAACAGGAAATAACTTGTGAATATGAGTGAAGGGGATGTGGGAGTTACAGTATCCTTTCCAACTTTCTAAAAACTTGAAATTATATCAGGAAAAGAGTTTAAGTTCAAAGCAGCAAAATTTAAAATAATTAAAGAGCAGGCTGCAATGGAGTGCCCAGAAAATATGTACATTTATTGGTAATTAACAAAAGCTAATTTCAGTTCAGGATAAGGATTATCTGACAAGTGATCCTGGCACAGCTGGTCATCATTTGATAGAGAACAGTATTGGAGCCCGGTGTCATATCATAAAAATTATTCCATGTGGTTCAGAGATTCAACTATAAAAGAAAAATTTTTTTTAAGAATTTGAATGTAGACAAGATTTTCTTAAATAAATCAATAAACGACAAGCTATAAACTATACGATTTATTTTTTAAGATTAGCCAGTAATGATTTTAAGTCATTTTAACAATATTCTCTTATAAACCGTAACATAAATTATCTTTAAAGACAAGCAAAATTGAAGATAATATTTTAACATAAATTCAAAGTTTTGCCTCAATAATATAAGTAACAACTATAAACTGAAAAGTACAAAAAAAGGAAAGAATTCACCATAAAATTTAGTAAGGATAAAAAATGACATTCCAGGGGAGATGAAATTCAAATGACCAATTATATAATAATACATGACGTCCTCTGGTAGAGTAGGGGTTGAGCACAGTTCAAATACATCCTAAGTTCCTGGGTTCGGCTGGAATAACAAGATGAACAACTAAATAAAATAATAAGATAAATGCTTCTTCCTCCTCTTCCTTCCTGCCTGCTGGTCTACATTTTGACCTGCAGCTTTCCTACTAAAAAAAAAAAGAATGCAGAAAAAGATGGGGGAAAGGAAAAACCTAGCTACAAAACAGCCAGAAAGGGGGCGCCCTGGTGGAGTAGCCATTGGGTCCAGCCTCCTGAAAAAGAGAACTTCACATGTATCCAGGAGATAACAACCAAGATAAAGAAACTAAAACAAGTAAATTTTTTTAAAAAATGGTTCTTCCTCCTGCTTATCTTCATTCCTGTCTGCAGCTTTCCTTTTAAAAAAATGCATACATATATATATATATATATATATATATATGTATTTTTTAAGGTAGGCAGAAAGAGCAGGTAAGTGGGGTGGATGGGGGGAAACGGGAACAACAACAACCACAAAGGTAACTCCAAAACACCCAGAAAGGGCACTCCCTGGTGGAAGAGCGGTTGGTTCTGACATCCTCTGCCAAGCAAAGTCCACATGCATCTGGGAAACTGGGGTCCTTTCACGGACGAGGGGATAAAACCAAGAACAACTCAATAAAAATAAATTAATTAAGTGCTTTTAAGAAGGGCAAAAAAGAAAAACGTGGCCACAAAACAACCAGAAAAGGTGCATCATGGCAGAGTAGCAGTTGGGTCCTCAGCCTCCTGCAAAAGAGAATTTCATGTGTAGCCTGGGAACCCCTGATCTGGGGCCAGGGAGAATCAAGATGAACAACTAGTAGTAAGTAAATTAAATGCCTCTTCTTCCTGCTTGCCTTCATTCCTGCCTGTACCTTTCCTTTAAAAAAAATAAAAAATAAAAATGTTTTTAAAAGATAGAAAGAGGTGTGGGGGAGGACAAAGGTAACTACAAAACAGTCAGAAATCTTACACTCTGGTGGAGGAGTGGTTGGATCCACTGCATCCTGCCAGGCAAAATCCACATCCAACCTGGGACTGGGGTTCTGTTGAGAAAGGAACAGCAACCAAGATGAACAACTAAATAAAATAAAATGCTTCTTGCTCCTCTCTTCCTGCTTGCGTGCCTGCTTACTTTTATTCCTGCCTGTAACTTTCCTTTTTAAAAAAGAAATAAATCAAACAATAAATTTTTAGCAAAAAATAGTAAATCAGTGGGTGCAGGAAGAGATGGGGTATGAGAGAGAATCAAATGGTATAAAGGGGATTCATTGTAGAGTAAAGGAAAAAAAGGAAATATCAATTAAGTTACTGTAATCAGGTTCAACAATAAGAGGCAGAGAAAAGGGAGCCAGATGGGCTCTAAGCAAGAATCTGTTGTCCCAAGTGAAGGCTGGGAAAGCTGCTTGCAGAGAAGAGGGTAGAGGAATCCAGTGGAAGCTGTGGGAGAGAGGCTTTTAAGGGTAAGTTTCTGGCAAGCATGGCGGGGATAGGGGTGGACTCCTGATATGGTCATCTTGTGTACTGTTGATAGCAGGGTAGGGAATCAGGATGTCTTACCAGGAGGCTCTGTCCTTGACTTCAACAAACGGGAGGGGTTGAACAACACCTGATGTTGTTTCAAACTGCAAAACGTTCCATTTTTCATGCTTGGCTGGAAAGTGACAACTTTCATTTTTTTGCTTTCTTTTGTCTTCTGTTTCATTCCTGGCTTTTTTTTTTAAATAAAAGATGAAGGGGAAAGGTCATGCCATCTCAATTTCTACTTCCCACTGAATTTGGTGGGGGACTGAAGTGGGCACCCTGAGGGAGAGAAACCTTGTTTTCCTGTAAGTGAAGGAGGTTATGATTAGTGATACCGGTCACAGTCCTTCTGATAAAGTCAATTAAAAGTTGTATAAGGCAGGAACCAAATAGAAGGATGAGAAAGGGTGAGAACAGAGTGAGGACTGGGAGTATTCAGGAAGACCAGAAAAAGAAGGGCTGGAGGGGATTGATTGTTTTCTCAGAGCTGGGGGCTTTACTATGGAGTTTGAAGAGATTTTTCTCTATCTGGCCTGATTGGTTTATGTAGAAGCAGCATTCTTCCTTGAGAAGACAAATTCTTCTCTGGGAGGCGGCTAGTACATCCAGACCTCCACAGTTCTGCAAGACAACTGACGGGAGAGAGTTAATTTGGTTACAAAGGCCTGAGGAGTGGAGGTGCCACTCGATGCCTACAGCTGAGGTTATCTCTAGAGCAACCTGAGAAATAAATGTGGGGCCGTTATCAGATTGGAGAGATGTAGGGAGGCCAAACCTGGGAATGACTACTGTAGATATACTGTAGTGCTGTAGATATTTCATGGGCCTTTTCAGAAGTGGCAGGGAAGGCATCTACCCATTCTCTGAAGGTGTGTACAAAAACAAGGAGATACTGAGATCGCTGAATCTGAGGCATGTTGGTGAAGTCAATCTGCCAGTCTTGTCCAGGCTGGCATCCTCGTCATTGATGAGGGTTTCTGGGAATTCTGACTTGTCCCTGAAGGTTAGTTCTTTGACATTGTATAGTTATTTGAGATTATTTGCAAGCAGCTTGCAAGGCTAGGGACATGTATGGTCTTTTTAAATAGGGCAGCTAGAGGTTCTGCCCCTATGTGGAATTGTTCATGTAGAGTTGTGAGGATCTCCTCTGATGTTGGTATGGGAGAATGATTTTGTTGTTTAGAATGAGCCATCCTCCTTGCTCAGTAGCTCCCTTTTGCTTGAGCTGTCTGAGTTCCTCTTTCTCATAAGTGGGAACTGGGTGAGGCATGACCAGGAAAGCGGACCTGTGTTTTGACTGTCTTTTGGCCTTCTCATCGGCTTTCTCATTACCTATGGCTATGGGGTTATTTGGGGCTTGGTGTCCCTTCTAATGGATGACTGACACTTGTTTAGGCAACTGTGCAGCTGTAAGGAGTTTGAGGATGCGATGTTTGTTAATGACAGGAGAGTTTTTTAGGTAAAATAGCCTCTTTCTGTTCAGAAGACTATGTGGGAGTGAATGATATGATAAACGTATTTTGAGTCAGTGTATATGTTACCTTTCTGTCCTTTGGCTAAGGCCATAGCTCATGCAAGGGCAATGAGTTCTGCCTGTTGGGAAGTAGTGCCTGGAGGGAGAGGTCCTGACTCCAGAATCTGGTCATTGGAAACTATGGCATAGCCTGCATGGGAGGTGTCATTTTTACAGGCACTTCCATCGATAAACCACTTGTGGGTAGTTTCTCCAGGTAGGGGTGAGACTTGTATGCTAGGGATGGGGTTGGTGAAGAGTTCGAGGACCTCAAGGCAATCGTGAGGAGAGAGCGTGGCATCTGAGGGTGGCAGGGGCAGGACCCTTGCAGGGTTGAGAGAAGTGATGGAGGGTTGGAGATAGATCTGTGGGTTGTGGAGAAGGTATCTGGATGGAGAGGCATTAGAAATGGCATGATGAGAAGAGAGAGTGTGAGGAGAGATTTGTATTTGAGCATAAAGGATAAGGTGTAAGGCTTCCTGCCCTAAGAGGGCTGCAGTTGCTAAAACGCAGAGGCATTGAGGCCACCCTCTAAAGGGGGAATCAAGAGATTTGGATAGGTAGGCTATGGCATTGGAAAGGGGGGCCCCTTTTTGGGATAAGAGTCCAAGTGCGAAGTGGTCGCGGGAGTCTATGTACAGTTGGAAAGGACAGTCTGGGGACGAAAGGTCTAAGGCTGGTGCTTGGAGGAGAGTAGTTTTTACCCCTTCAAAGGCGCATTGGATTTAGAGGGGACTGGATAGGGGCGAATCAATGTCTTGTCCTGCCATAGCTTGGTATAAGGGCTTTGTTAGGAGAGTAAAGTTAGGAACCCAGGACTGGAAGAAATTGGCTAACCCCAGAAAGGAGAGAAGTTTCTTTTTTGTGGTGGGGAGGGGATAAGACTGGAGAAGAGCTTGTTCTCAAGGAGGGGATTGCCTCTTTTCCTTGCAATAGAGTGAGCCCTATATAAGAGACCTGGGGTACACAGAGTTGGGCCTTTTTTGGAGGAAAGGAGGCACAGGATTGGATCATGTTTCTAGGGCTAGGAGGAAGGCTTGTTTGGGGGTTACAGGAAAGAGAAGAAACACTTCTATCTTGAATAGAAAGTCTCTTCCTAGAAGAATGGAGGAGGTTGGAATTACTAGTAAAGAGTGAGTGAAAGCTTGTGTAGAAGTCCGTTCTTCTAGAAGGAAATTAAGAGGCGGGCTACAGAGTGGCTGGGACTGCTTTCTGTCGATGTCAAAAACAGAGAGGGCAGAAATCTTTAAAGGTCCCCAATACTTGGGGAGAACTGACTAGGTTGCCCCCATATCTATGAGAAAGGAGACTAGGCACCCTGCCACCATTAGGCTAATCTGTGGTTCAGTGTCCGAGATGGGAACTTCCAGGGCACCTGAACCCTGGCCTCGTCATTCCCAGGACAGCCCCAAGAGGTCCAGTGTGGAGAGACCAGGGGTCTTGCTGGGTTTGGACTGATTAGCTCTGAGGGCTGCTCAGAGGGCAATCCATTTTCCAGTCTGCTGGAGGATTAGGCAAGACCCTGGAGGTGGCCTGGGGTTAGGGCATTGCCAAAACCAGTATCCAGGTTTGTTACAGAGAAAGCATGGGCCTGGTGGTGATTTATTGGCTGACCCCTTTGAGGTCAAAGCTCCCTTCAGCTGCTTAAGGCAGAGAGCCTCAGCAAGAAGAAGATAATGGGCATCCTCTCCCACCTGCCTGTCTTTCTCTCGGGGCTCCTTTCTATCCTGCCTGAGATTTATTCCTTTGAGGCCTCCCTTTGCTCCTGTTCTTCCTGTCTGTTGTTGAAAACCCAGAAAGCGAGTTGTATGAGTTCCAATTGGAGTATCTCGCCCTTTCTAATTTCTGGAGTTTGTGATGGATATCATGGGCACTCTGACAAAGTGAGTGTGGAGGAAAAGGCGGCCTTCAGGAGAGTGGGGATTGAGACTGGTATACTTATGGACAGCGACTGTGAGATGTGTCAGGAAGGCAGCAGGATTTTCATCTGGGTTTTGGGAAAATTCCTGAATTTTATCATGATTAATGGCCTTGTAACCAGCTCTCTCCATGCCTGCAAGGAGGCAGATTAGATAGTGGGAGAGCTTGGGAAGGTCTGGGGAACCTGGCTGGTAGCTCCATGGAGGAGGAGAGGCTGGGATGGTGACAGACCCTAAAGGGAAGTCAGTGGGGTTGTCTGTGTGCATTTGATCAGCATGCCTCTGGGCCACAGTAAAAATGCTCTCCCTCTTTAGGGGTGGTGGCAGAGAGGGTGACCAAGACATGAATGTGAATGACACCATCGTGGCCTGTGACTTTGCAGAGGGGCTATAAACTGGTAGAGGAGGGAGTAGAGGAAGAGGGATTAGCGGAGACAGAGGGAAGGGGGGTTTTGGTCCTGGAGCAGGTTTGGTGTGGGGAAGAGGCATGAGGGGAGGGAGAGTAAGAGCAAGGGCAGATTGGGACAAAATCCAAGGGGCAGGGGAAACTTGAGTGGGATGGCTCCAGACAAGGTTAGATGAATTGGGTATGGCCAGGATGGGAGTGAAGCGGGTAGGGGGATCATAAGGGGGAGACTTGAACATAGGGGATCTTGGACCATTTTCCACATCATCTGATGTAAGTGAGGATATTAAAATTGAAAGTGTCATTTTCTGGCCAGCATGAGCGGTTGTCCAAACCACACAGAGAGAGATAGAACGAGAATAAGTAAAAGAATGATTCCAAGGATCTGCAACCCTTGCTACTGAGCAGTTATCAAGGGGTCCTTCAACACCAGTAAGAGATGCTCTGAGTCGTCCCAGGCATCCCCAGGATTAGTCAGGCATAAAAGGGAGGAAATTTCCGGAATTTCCTGAGTGGGCCAGCTTTGACTGACTTGTCAGATTTGTCGTGCATGAGAGACAGGAGTCTCTGACCCCCAAGTGGGATTGGAGGCAAAGCGGCCAATAGAGAGTGAGAGCGTGGAGAAGAGAGGAACCAAAGACTCACCGAAATCAGCTGATGTGTGCATGTAATGAGGGACGATCCAGAGAAGTGGTCCGAGGAGTCTTGCACATTGTCTCTGCCTGGACAAGATTAAGTTTGTTGGACACCAGAGGACCCTACTGGTGTCTTACTTCTGGCCCCAGGGGTTCAGCACCAAGATGTAAGCTGGTTCAGCAATAAGAGGGAAGCAGAGGCAAAGGAGCCAAGTGGGCTCTAAGCGAGACTCCATTGTTCCAAGTGCAGGCCGGGAAAGGTCCTTTCAGAGAAGAGGGTAGAGGAATCCAACAGAAGCTGTGGGAGATAAGTTTTTAAGGGGAAACCTCTGGCAAGCACGGCGGGGATAGGGGTGGACTCCTGATAAGGCCACCTGGCATGTCGTTGATAGCAGGATAGGGAGTCAGGATGTCTTAACAGGAGGGTCTGTCCTTGATTTCAACAAACAGGAGGGGTTGAACAACACCCGGTGTTGTTTCAAACTGCAAAACCTTCCATTTTTCATGCTGGGCTGGAAAATGACAACTTTCATTTTTTTGCTTTCTTTTGTCTCCTGTTTCAGTTACTATATTATATACATATGTAGGTTTACTATCATGTTTGGTTTAAACCTAGTTAATGTTATAATACAAAGTTCCTTCAATAAAATCTATTTTAAAAAAAGAAATAACTCAAAATAAATAAAATGCTAAAAAAACCCAAAACCAATCCACAAGATTCAAGGATATGCTGCCTGCAAGAGACTGCCTTCAGCTTAAAAAGCCACAAAGGCTAAAAGTGAACCAATGGGGGGAAAAAAAGATTGTTCTTACCAGTGGGAACCAGAAGAAAATGGGAACCAGTATACTTAAATCAGAAAACAAAACAATGGGCTTCAAGCCAAAACACTAGCAAGAGATTTAAAAAAAAAAGTTCATCATATAATAATAATAAAGAAGTCAGTTCTTCAAGAAGATAACTATCACAATTATATACACACCCAATGTTGGATAAAATTGAATGCAAATCAAGCACCATCTTTAGGTTTTGCAATGAGGCTATCCTGGTATCAATAGAATTTAAACCTTATAAACACCTTATTGATTATAGGCTAAGTCTTAAGAAGTGATTTTTTTGTCAAATATCCCAAGATAAGATGACATCCAAAGCATTTTTTCTAAGATTCTAGAATACGTAAATATAACCCTTCAATTGCTGGGAATAAAGCGAAAAAACTTTTTAAGGTTGTGTCCCAGTGGTCTAGTGATCTATTATACCATGGGAACAGTCCCACATACATCTCAAGGCCCTTAGGTCAGGACCTGGGGCCAGTGGGAATAACCAAATAAAACAAAGTGCTTCTTCCTCTCTCTCTCCTTAATTGCCTGCCTACTTGCTTTCATTCCTGCTGGAAACTTTCCTTTAAAACACAAACAAAAAAGTAACTATTTTTAAGTGGAGCTTGGCTAAGTGAGTTAAAACGGCATACATGGTTCCCAAGGCAAATTTTTACATATGAAAAAATTAAGCCAATCCCTCCTATTGGGGATCTAAAGATTCCAAAAACCAAGAACAATTGGAAGGGGTGGTCTAAACTACTATATTTAAAACTAGGGGGAGGAGTACTATGAAAGTTCTTTTAAACTGTGGTAGACAGACACAATAGAACATTATGCTCAAGAAAAGAAATACATTGTGATCTAAACATATAATGCAATAGTAAGCAGTCAGTAAAAAAATCATATAAGGTGCTAAGCCAGAGACTGGGGCGTGGACCACAAAAAACCTAATGACCTGGGTTTATGACCTGGGTCCCAAGGGAACAACCAAAATAAATAAAGAAGTAAAAGAGCTTCCTTCTCCTCTTCCTTCTTTGCTTAAAATTTTTCTTCCTCCTCTCCCTTCCTTCCTGTCTTAAAAAATATTATATAGCTTTACATGTCATGAAAGAATGATCATCATCAGTTGCTAAGAAATGTAACTTGCAGAAAAAATATGTAAGACCACTTTGCAAGACAGTGACATAAACTAAAATAGGGGGTAAAAATGAAAAACACACAAGTGATATTATATAAGGTATACAATATAAAATTCTACTAGAATGTCTTTAAGCATAGGTAACATGAAAAAATAACTGATTTTATGGCATTTATTTTTAAATAAAATCATGACAACTATGATCAATGGACATGCTTCTAATCTTAAGATATTATGAAAATAATAATGAAAACATCCTGATTGAAAATTGGGCAAATGCTATGAGCAGTTGTTCACAAATGTATTCCTTTCCTCTGCAGCCCATAGACAACCACACAAAACTGAAATCTGTCAGTTGCTTGACTGAGGTTGGCAGAGGATCCTGAGCTTCAAAAAAAGCTTTGGTGTCAAATCTCTAATTACTGTCTTAGACTATGTCTAAGTTTTGAGAAATTTTCCCCCTAGATTGTGTAGGATTAAAAGGCCTATCCCTTCCCACCTTTTCCAGGGATCTATGCTTATCCTTATGTGTCTACTTGTTCTCAAAAGCGGGACATTCATCTCTTCCTAAGTGCATCCCTTTTACTACACTAGTCCCTATTCCAATCCAGGTCAGTCATTTGTATAACTTGTCCCAATGCTTTCATTACCTTGACACAAGAATATCCCAACATTGAGCTCATACTTGCAAAGTTAAATCAGTCAGTTCACCGGAAACAAAGATTTTTTAATAAATTTAAATCTAAGAATCAATTCTCACTATTTCCCAAAATATATTAATAATCTCAAAACTAGATACATGTAATAGTCTGGACCATTCTTACTGTGACTTCCCATAAACTAAAGCAGAAATTAATGATATTCGATGCAAGGGAGCAAGCAGAAAAAAATTATTTCATAGTGTTAAGCATTTAAGAGAAGTGATATGCAAATCTGTTGACTCTACCCTGATCCCTCTAAGATTTCTCTTCATGTGGCAAGAGCAATACACAGAACACAGAATGTGAATTCACAGTAACTGGTTTAATTATGCTATCTATAACTCCAACAACTGACGAATATAAGACAAGTATCATAGTCAAAAACAACCAAGTATGCAATACCAAAATGTGATCACAAAAATGGAAACGATCTTAAGTTCTCTTTCCTATGTGTATCTTCATATATTTCACTGACGAAGAAATCTTGCTAAATCCACTAATTTAGAACATTTTGTTTCTAGCAATATAACACAAAATATTTTAAAGTTTTACACTCTAGCCTAATATTCTCAAATTTCAACACATTTTTAATTTGAAGTGTATTACTCTCGTATGTCTTTTATAAAAATTTATCTCCTTACAAAAAGAAATTCACCTTTGCAGTCTCCCTGATCTTTCTTTTTTCAAATTAAAACTAATACATTTTAATCCACACTAATACAAATTAAATCTAATACCAATACAATTAATATATTAATGTTAATCAGTCATTTAGTCCATATTCCAACATTTAAGTTAGCATCTTCGTTGACAAAAAGCTGAGGGCAGGAGTTGCATAAATTGGATCGATCAATATATTCCATTTTAATAGACAATATTGGAAATTCTTTGTGTGCAATATAAGCATCCTTTAGCACACTTTACATACCTTTACATTTTTAGTGTCACCATGGATTGATTATTTAACAGACTCAGTTATTCCAATTAGTTGTAATTCTTGCTTGTTTTTCTTGCTTGCTGGCTGATTTGATCTTTCTCTTTTCTATTTTTTCATGCACAATTTTCACTCTTTACCCAGTAAGAGGCGTCTTCAGGCAGGTCTCTTTTGTAATGCTCAATGTCACTCTTTATCTGGTGAGAGTCTTCTTCAGGCCTATCACCATTTGTACCCCCAGTCAGCATTCTCACTTTCTATAAACGGCAAGATGCTCCAGGCTCATCTTGCTTTCTCCTGCCCCAAAATTTGGTACCAGCTACCCTCCAAGGAGCCCTGGTTCCTTTTAATGGAGAGTAGTTTAAGGAGCCAAAATCTGGGCGCTAGGGTTCAGCACAGATTAATTCACAATGCTACTGGGAATGGGTAAGGTGACTTCAGAGGCCATTAGACTGTCAGAGAGACAGAGCAAGACTTCTAGGGCAAGAGTTCATATTTTCAATATATGTCCACTTTGCCAAATCTCTCTTCACCAACCATAAGTGTCTCTACTTTGCCAAATGTCTTTTCACCAAATGTAAGTGTCATATCATGTTATATGTTGTCACACCCAACTTATGTCTTCAGATTTCACTGGTGATAAATGTTCAGAAGCTTCCATTTCTGTTTTTCTTCTTTTTGGCTCTTCATCCATGGATCCTAGAATTTGCTCCCAAGTATTAAGTTTCAAATGCTCCTCTCTGCCAAAATAATCTGTACTGTTTTTACTTGAAAAGGAAAATAAACATCAATTTCCCTCCAGGTAGTATTGTCAGTTTTAGCAAGTAAAAATACAACCTTTGGTATATTCTTATACAAAAACGAAAACTCCTGTTTCTCTTAAATTCAAATTTAACTGGACAGCCTGCATTTTATATGGAATATCTACTTCCAAGGGAAAAGTAGAGAATCTAAAAGCATGGGTCATGTAGTATCACAGACAAAGCCCCTAACACTCTTTAGAATATATGAATTAAAAGGAAAAAAAAAAAAAACACTGGCTTCCAAGACTCTCAAAAATCCCTATTTTTCACTTTTATGGACCAAAATTCAGACACATATTTCTTTAAGTCTCTAATTTGAAACATAGGTCTTTTTCCGATCATAATGGTTTTATTAGTGCTGTTCTATTCTAATTTTTGCACACACAGATAATTTTGAGTAGTAAACATTTATGCTTTAGTGGATCTTAGATATATACAGACTAAGCTCATTACAAGGGTATTTTCATTATCTTAAAAATCTCTCAAAGCAACCTAACACGTCAGAAAACAATGACGTTCCTATCAAGAATCAATAGAAAAGAATGTTTCTACCATTACAATTTTTAAAGTTCCCAAGCAGCTAAGTTCATGTGGATTCATTTCTAGATGGTCTTATAAATTTTCACAAGGTTGTTGGACATGTCTTAAAAGGCACAAATTGAATTAAGTGTATTCTAAATATTATTACATAAGTACTCTCTAAAAACAATTAAATAATTGGAAACATTTTATGTATCCCCAAAACTTTTGTTCCACATGAAAATAAACAGGTTTCAGAAATACAATGCCATAGAAAGCTTTAGTGCAAATATCCTCATTTTTGCATGGATTAAAATAAACCATGCCTGTGCTCCCAATTTTGCATTCTGTGGTAGTTGCACGGCCACCACAGAGATAAAATGTCATTACAAAATATGGTTTAAAAACTGTACCAAGTAAAATTCCCCTCTTTCAATTTTTATCATTTTAATTAGTAGCATCAGATTAGAATCGGTGGGGTGTAGGAATGTGTGTGTGTGTGTGTGTCATACACACACACACACACACTTAAAATGTATATATGTATGCATATATATGTATCTATATACAGATATGTATATATAGATAGATAATACATACACTTTTTATGCTCCAAAGAGCAATCAAGCTGCATTTAATAGAAATTTCTTCTTTTGACATTACATGAGGCATAACCTGTGGCTCAAGCAGCTTGAGACAGCTGGTGCATGGACCATATAAAGCCCAAGGAACCCAGGTTTGTGACCCGGGGACAGGAGAAAAATCCCCCCCCAAAATTAAAAATAAATAAAAATGCTTCTAAAAAAATAAACATACATGAAAGAACTGAGCATGAATTCAAGAACTCAGAGTGCAGACCAAACAACAAATCCTTGAGAGTATAAGGAATGGGAGAAAAATAAAGGTGACAGTATATAAAAAATAGAACTGATGAATAAAACTAGAAAATTGTTCTTTGAATGGATCAAATAAACAACAACAACCAAAAAAACAATAAAAACTAATGTTCAGCAAGTTCATTTTGGGAATCAATAGCTAATTCTAACAGCCAGTATTCTTCAAAAGACAGGGAATGTTAAGCTAAACAGCTCAACATGATTAACATTTTATTAACAAAAAATATGTAAATTTTACAAAATTTTAGAGAGAAATGTTGGCTTTCTAAATCATGAGGCTATGCACAAAATGTATTGCTTTTGCTTCTCCACTGTTTCTTCCTTTACTTTTTATGTTAGAAATAAGAAAAAAATGATTAATTTTAATAGTAAAATTATATACATACACACATGGAGATGCATAGTTACAAAGAGTAGAAAACATACATAATCAATTACTGGATGATATTGTCTCCAGGCAATTGGAATAGCGTTTTACATGTATACATGTGTGTTCCTGAATTCTCCAAATTTAAATGAATGCAATTTTTAAAAGTAGATTGCCAAACTATTCAGTTTTATATCATTTCAAAAGTGAAAGTAATGTTTCTTCACGCATGTGTGTATGTGCTCATATGGTCTACCTAGCAGTAGGGGACTGGAGAAATAAAGCTCAAGGATTATTTCTAGGTGGTGGCATTTTGCATGATTTTTAGTCTCTTTGTACTTCTCGTAGTTTCCAAATTTTTATCAAATCAATAAGAGAATATTTTGAAGCAAGCTATAAATTTCCTTTTCAAAATAGTCCTATTTTTATAAGAATACTGTTTAACATAACTATCAAAACTTGTATTCTCAGAACTGGAAGTAAATAAAATATTAACTGTTTCTGAGTGGCCAGGTGAAAGATGATCTGTACATTGTATTCTTTTTTGCACGTGTTTTCAGGTAATATCTAACCCAAAACATGCTTTTGTTCCATTTCTAATCAGAAGAGAGCCTTGGGAAATGAATTTGTTAGAATTCAATCGGGTCTCTATTAGGAAGTAGTGCCTCTACCTTCCACTTAGTCCTGGACTTTTTTTACATTTAAAACACACCCTTCGCCATGAGAAATTCATTGACTGACAATGACCACAATCCCAATCTCCTGCTCTGCGCCTGGCAGAACGTCTTTCAGAGCTCAAGATAGCAGATATTGGATGAAACCTTTCTGGGAAGAAATTCCTGCTATGGTTATGCTTACCCTGACGTTTAGTTCTGGAATTCGTCACAGTAGGAACTGCTGCAGATTCTGCTTCTACTCTTGATGTAGAATATGTAGGTAGGAATGAGTAAGTGGATTTCGATACATCAAGTGGTAGCAGGGAATAAGTCTGGGGGTGGGGCCCCAAGACATTCAAGTGATTAGAAACAGCTACCTCTGGGTTACTGGCCCATACAGAGGTAATTTCCCCCTTCTCTGCCTTCTTCCCTAGAGCAGTAGGAACAGTAGAAGGAACAGCAGCAGGAACATTAGCACAAATAGCAGCACTAACAGGAACAGGACGGGCAGGAATGGCAGGAACGGCAGCAAAAGCAGCCACAGAAGGAAGAGAAGTAGTAGCAATCTCCTGGCCTGATACCATCCTCGCCTCTTCCCCTGTGCAATCATTTGATGCAGAGTGAGCAGAAGCAACCATGCCTAATGGCTGTGACTCCTTTTCCTTCTCTTTCACAGCTCCTCCCTGTCCCTCAGACTGGTTTAATAGTTTATGAAGTTCATTTCGGAGGCAATTTCGCTCTTCCTCTACTTCCTGAAGAGCTGCAAGATTTTGTAGAATTTGAAACTGGGCCTTCTTCCTGTGCCTTTCATGACTATTCCTGAGTCTACTCACCGTCCCTAACAAGACATTAGTGAAGAGCTTTTGCTCCTCGAGCAGATCCTGGAGATTTTTTACCTTTTCTGCATCCTCACGCTTCTGCCTCCGGGCAAAGCGCACTGCCAGAGCCAGAGTGCTCCAGGCACAGGCCTCCTTGATGCCTCTTGATATTGCTGAATCTTTCAGGATGTCCCTCAACTTCCTCTCCACATCACCCCAGGACCTGCACATCTTCATCTCATGTAAGTATGAACTAGCTCCACTTCGAAGTATTTGCTTATTTATGAAGTCTACAACCTCCCTCTGATAGAAGCCACAGGCTGGGTCGTTAAAATTTACAGCCATTTTAAGGAAAGCAATACCTGACCAGCTTTACCTCACAAAGCCCTTACAGGATGCGGACTTTGACTGGGTCCTCTCCACTCACTGCCGCCAGCTCCTCTTGAGAAGTTGAATGGTCCCTAGTGGGCTGAGGGTTCAACCTACAGTCAAAAGAGTCAGCTATTTCAGGAGGTATACTGTGATAAATAAAGCTTAAGGAAGTCAGTGGATTTAACCAATAGTAGGTTGATACAAAGACTAGAAAACAAACAAACCTCCCCAAAATAACGCTACGTTTATCTCAGGCTGCTCAATCTGATCATGAAAAAGACATACTTAATGTTTAATAATAATACAGGTAATTTAAATTTGAGATGTTCAGTTTTTGCTATATCTAGCTTATAAAATATTTGAGAGGAAGGATAAATTTGAACTCTATACTATGCAATAATTTTTTTAAAGCAACATTTTTTTTAGAACCAGGCACTGTATTCAGTGGCATAGCATGTACAAAGATTAGTAAAACACTATCGCTAAACTATAGAGGCCCATTTCCCAGTGTCATGTTGAACACTATAGAGTTCGAACAAGTTCTCAATAAAGTTCAAAACTCAGAAAAGTTCCCTCGACAATATTAAGAACAGGTATTTCTCTCCCATTCTTAACAGATTTGTTTCCTATATGAAACACACAGATTACTTATCCTATGGTTATATTCAAAACATTAAATATGTTCTACAAACCATGGTTCAGTGGCTCCTGTAGCTCCGGAAGCTAAGATGCAGACTACGAAAGCCAATGACTGGTTTGAGATGGCTGCTCGAAGCGGGAGGAGGGAGGTAACCCGGAGGAGAGGAGAAAGGCGGGGAGAGGGAAGAAAGCAGGACGGGGAGGTGGCGCGGAGAGGAGGGAAGACACAAGTACTGCCTACTGATCAGAGGGTAGAGCACAGACACTGGCAAGTGTTCGAATTCCTTGACATCCCAGCATCTAGTCCATTAAACCACTTTCTCCGCTGCAGTCCTCAAACACACGGCCCCTTCCGGTGCCCTCCTTGTCCTTTTCCCCCACCCCCTCTTCCGGTTTCCTGCATTCTTCGTCTGCTTCTATTGGTCCCTCTCTCAGGGTCAACTATGTCATGACGTCATTTCAGCCCTCCCTGGCATTGGCTGCTCAGTCACATCATGGCTTCAGTTCTTAACCAATAAAGAACCCTTCACAGTCCGCGAGCTCCGTGGCATTCGAGTTTGTATCTTTAAAAAAATCTTTTCATAGATCTCAACGTGAATTGTTCTTCCACCAATCACCTGGAAGGAAAAAGCGAAGAGAGGAAGAAGTAGAGAAAAATGGAATGAAGAAAACCGTATTTTGAGGCATCTAATTATGTGCCAAGAGCCAGAATCGAAGTTTACATGCGTAACATCTTTTACCCAATCCCGTGACAGTTCTATGAGTGTTATTGTCAATTATAAATATGGAACATGAGGTTGAGTTCTTCCCCAAGGCATCCCAGCTAGTAACTAGTGGAACTTGGACTTGATCCCAGGCGCCTCAACCTGCGAAGTCCAAGTTCGTCCCCCACCAAGCCACAGTTTCCCCGAACATCTACCAAATACCAGGTGCTTATTAAGTGCCATTGAGTATGAAAGCCTCTCAGACCACACTTTCTACGTAAGTCCCGGGTTCCAATCTGTCCCAGGGTCAGAATATGACTCCCCACTCCCCACTCAGGAAGATAGGAATACAGAAATACAATGGGGAATTGTCCACATCAGTGAGACATTTTAAATAAAGTGGAGAAACGAATCAGATTTCAAAACAAAGATGTTTCCTACCAGCATAGTTTGTTCTGAAAAAGAAACATGACAAAACTCCAATCATTTGTTAACAGATGAATCCAGTTTTTGTGGGGTTTGCTTTAAAGGTGCAGGCAGGAATGATGAGCAGAGGCAGACAGGCAGGAAGAGAAAGAAGGAAGGAGGGTTTTTATTTATTTATTTTTTCAGGTGTTCATCTTGGTTGTTCCCTCGCACATGCCCCCCACACGAACCCAAGTCCTTGGGCTACCTGTGGGCTGGACTGGTCGAAAGCAGCTGACTAAACCACTACTCCACCAGGATGTGCCAGTTCATCCAGTTTTTAACTATAAAAAGTTACTCCTGGATGGCAGGGTATGCAGATGTAGGTGCTGAGATGGAGTTAGAGGTCCAAGTGTTGGTTATAGGTTAAAGGCTTTGCAGTGAAAGCGGCAGGATTGAGAGGGAGAAGTTGAACTTCAATACAGCCCAATGTGGACCCATCAGACATTTGGCCAACCTGACACCACTCTGGAGCAAGTATTGCCTATGAGAATCATCACTCAACAAGCTAAAATGGACAGGCCTCATACCAGCACCTTGCACAGTCACAACGTGTGAGAAGCCTTGATAAGGGTTTGCCTCAGATGCTATAACTGAAGCTGAGAAGCTGACAACTGGAAGCTGACTGCTGATTCCACTCCCCAAACTGAGCAACGACTAAGTGGCATGGATACATTATTGTGCTTATCAGAAACTGCACTTCTTAGATGTATTTCTCATATATATTCAGGGAACATACCTCCAGTATTTTTGTGGGCCATTTTTTTTCTGAGCAGATATTTAGAAGAGAAAGTCTGAACAACATCATTTCTTATGGGATATACAAATTGTCCAGAACTCTTCAAAAACTATGTATGACTATATATTTAGATGTATTATAATTACATATAAAAAGGTAGATTATTTCCGTTCAGAAAGAACATGAACAGTTTGCGATTGACATAGAAAAGAATGCATTCCCCTAAGTCATAGCAAGCAAAAAAAATAGTATTAATCTGCTCTAGCAAAATATCACATGCTGCATGACAGCTGTAATTAGAATGACTATCTGGTTGACCTGTGGTCATTTACTGACATTACCAATGATCTATACAGTCTTGAGAAGGAAATGAAAAACAGAGGCTGAGGATATCTAGTCGTGCTTTATCAGGGAAACTATAAACATTTAGGGGTTCATGTCAAAGGATACAGAAGACTAATTAAAGAGATTCCCATTAGTTAAAGATATAAATATTTGTGCATTAAAAATGTCTGAAATGAAAACATCAATTTTCTTAAAGTGTGCTTAGTTTTAAAAAGCAAAAACCTCATTGGTCAACATTGCAGTTTGCTTTATCAACCCATTATTCTGAATACTGATAAATAACATTTAAAAAAATCTGTCACTTATCCTGTCTTTTTGGTGTAAGTTGTATGTTAGAATAATCAAATAGCCAGAGGGAAAATTATTCTTTATAATTGCAGGAAATAAATGAAGAAGGAATGATAGGATTAGAAAATCATCAACTTGAAGCCTGTAATGAAACAATAGGTCTAAGCAACATTGGCCAATAGATGCTAGACACATTAGATGAAAGTTGGATGAAGAAAGTTTATATTGGGGAGACCAGACTGACACCATCTGAACACCTGATCATTAAATGTGAGGTATACAGACATTATGTACCTCATTATATGATACAATGAGAAGTACACAACAGAACCTCTGAAGTACTATGCCAAATTGATTAAAGTTGAAGCTATCTATTAGATCTAACTAGTAGTATTACAGGAAGAGAGAAGGATCCAGTTAAACACTACGACAAGGAAGCAATCAGCCAAAATGCTGAATACAAGTTATCCCATAAGTAAACTACCCAATTTTTCCAACAAATCAATGACATAAAAATAACACAGGGAATAATGACTCTGACAAACAACAAATGCAATATGTTGACTTTGACCTCATTTAGACCCTAATCCAAAAAATTGAAAAGAAATTTTGAGACAACCTGGAAATGTGACTATGGACTCAGTACTGAATATATCAAATATTTTTAACATAGCAACAACGTCATTGTTTACCCATTTAAAATACCGTTGTTGCTATGCTTTTAAAAATGTGCTCAGTGAGAGATGCATGAAATGACATGATGTATGGGAATTGCTTTAAACCACTCCAGCCTTCTCCCTGCAATTTTTTGAGGTATAGATGAAAAAAGATTGGCCAATTATAATTATTATGGACATTATGTGGTGAGTACATGTGTGTTCATTTAGGTCCACTTACATTTTAAAAATAGAGTCCTGCTTTATGATAAATGTCAAAATCAAAACTCTAAAAAGTATAGAAGAAAATAGAGGATAATATAATATGACGCTGGGAAAAATACCTTAAGCAAGAGCCATGAAAACAAAAATCATAAATTTGTCTAGGTCACATATTTTTAAAAATTCATATAAAAAGAAAATAAAACAGATTGGGAGATGATATTTGCAATTCACCTAATTTATAACAAATTAATATCCCAAATGTATAATGTATGCTTACAAATCTATAAGAAAAAGTATAGTCAAGTAATGACACAGCAATAGGAAATAAAGAGGTCTTTATAAATTACAATAAGCATCTGAGAATATGCTTCAGTGAGACACAAATTAGAACAATAATATGATATGGCTTCAAAGTAAGTTGATTGACAATTACAAATAAAAGTCTGAGTACATCAAATAGTGGTGAAAACAGGGAGAAAGAAAAAAGTTAATATATTGTTAGAAGGAATATAAACTTGTAAAACAGGCAGGAGAGGTTGCAAGATGGTGGACTGGTAAGATCTCAAGCTCACATCTTTCACAAAGACACATCAAAACTTTATCCATTTAAGAACTATGAACTTTGAAAAAGAATGGAGAATTGGGACCAGCGTCACAAGGAAAAGGAATAGAAGACATCAGGAAGGGTAAAAAAAAGCTGAGATACTGTCTCTTCATGAATGTTGCCAAGGCATTGTGATCCTTGGGTCCAACGGGTGCCTCTTCCCAGGGACTGAAAAGCTTAAGCCAACAGATGCACCAGCACCTAGGAACTGTACCTAAGAGTGTACATGCTGGTGTGGAAAGCAGAAAGACATTCCTTTGAAAAACAATAGAACCCTGGGGAACAGAGACCCAGGACAAAGAGGAAGGGAACCAATAGATGAAGTGTGCATAGACCTAACTAAAGAATTTTTTGTGTTGACGCAAAAACTTTAGTGGGAGGAATAAAAAGGAAAGATAGCCTCCCCATGAAGAGAGGTGTTGCTGAGTGTCCTCTCCAGGTTTTTTATCTGTGTGGCACCAGCAGGGTCAGACAATATATTGTAGTCAAGTTGCAAAATGCCCCACCCCTCCACCATCAGTGCTTTTGTGGATTATGATTTTCATTACGACCAGGGCAATACTTGCACAGGGTAATAATAGCAGGCACCTAGGCCTGCGACATCTAATACAGGTAGCTGACCTCAGTTTATGCAAACCTCAGTTTATAGAGGTTTCTGCAGCTCTCTGGAGGAAGATCATTATATAGTCTCCAGGGGTCCTGCAAACAGCTGCCCCTCCACCTGGGGCTAATGCTAAACAGTATTTGCTCATCTGCCTACTGCTCATACCCTAAAGCCTCCAGGCCCCAGCAGCTAACCCTCCTACCTGCTGGACCCTGGCTTGTTGGATACTGTTCCCTCCCAAGGCTGCGGCCCAGCTAGAGGACTGAGAGAAGTTGTGGAGGTGGCGGGGTAGGTGCTTGGTCATGAGACTGTGGCCTGCCTGTGGCCTGGGTCTCTCATTCCTGTGATTCTATGGAGAAACTATGCTTGAAGAACCTATCAAAATCAGTTAGACTACAACTGAAGCAACAATTAAAGCCCAAGAATACTGGAAAGTGCTGAAGCAACCTCTGCACACCCTGTCCTAACTCCAAACCCAAAGGCTGGGCTCTCAGGCCTCCACTCAGTGCTAGCTCTAGAGCACCAATCATTCTGACTGGTACAAAGGCTCCAGCCCATACAGCAATAGAAATTCCAGCATCCCAGGCCATTGCCCTAGGCCTGTATTCTGCAACCTGATATCCTAATAAAAGGCCATTACATCAAGGCAAGAAAAGAAAGTCATTTAGCCTAACCCACAGAAATACACACACAATACCAGAAAAAAAAAAAAGAAACTGAACAATTTACCCTAAATGATGAACCAAACCAAAACCCCAGGTAAAAAATCTAATGGAACAAGGATAACTCAGGCAGGGCCCTGGGGGTCCCTTGCAGGTTTGAGCACTTCCCACCCAGGACCAGTCAGACCCCAGCACAGAGAGAACCTCTGAGCTCTATCCTAAATCACAGGGTAGAGCCTCTCTCCTTCCTTCATCCTGTTGTCCATTTGATGCTACATAGTTCTTAGAGGTTTCTTATAATGCTAAAATTATGAAATAGTGTTATTAAAGATTGTTTAATACTGTTAAAAGAAATCCTAACAACAGAATTAAGTAAATGACCTGATGATTTCAAAACAAGCCCTAATGATGCTCACTGAAAGCAGGGGAACAATGCATGAACAAAATGAGAACTACAACAAAGAGAGAAAAAATATGAGAATGTTCCAAACAGAAATCATAAAACTAAAGAACACAATAGCTAAACTGGCAAAACAATTAAAAATGTAATAATTGAATTATAATCAGTAAAACTGTAAATGTGCATACCACTTCTACATAAATCAACTATTTACCTTATAAGTATGCTCACTTTTGCACAATAAAGGTGTATCTAAGATAAATTCTAAAATTTGTTATAGAAAAAAATAGAAGCAATCTAAAAGTATACCGATGGAAATCATGTATAATGTAACATATTCCTACCCCATTAAAGTATAAAGAAAATTAATCTGATATAAATCAACGTAGATTTCAAATAATGTAAAACTAAGTGAAAACAAAGATTTTGAGTTTTGTATCATAAAACCATATATAAGAAATGAAAGGACTACAGTGTTAGAGGGCAAGCTATAAAAAATCCACCTTCAACCAATATACCTAATACAGTATGTATATCCAGAATCTATAAAAACTCTCAAAATTCATTAATAACAAAATAAGCACCCCAATTAACACATGGCAAAATATTTGAACAGATATTTCACCAAAAAAGATCATTGGAAAACAAATAACCTCATAAAAAATGCTTAACATCATTATTACTAGGCAAATACAAATAAAATGCAGTTCTACCCCATACTTATTAGAATAGCTAAATTTTTAAAAACTAGACATAAAACTATTGGAGATATTTGAGAAACATGAACTCTCCTACACTGCCTATAGGAAAAGTTTGGTAGTTTATTGAAAGTTAATATATAATATCTGCAAAATGATCTAGTCATTCTATTCTTAGATATTTATGTGGCATTGGTAAGTATATTTCCATGTAAATGCTTGTACATGAATATTCATAAATTTTATTTTTGATAGCCAAAACTGGAAACACAAATATCCATCAAGTGGACCGATAAATTATAATACCTCCATAGCACAGACTACTACTGTTATATAAAAGGAATACATGCTACAGCATAAAACATGTAACATGGGTGAATCTCAAAATAATTGTGCTAAGTGAAAAAAGTCAGATAAAAAGAAAATACTGCATCGTTCTGTTTATATAGACTTCTATAAAATAGAAATTATAGTGACAGAGGCAAATCAGTGGTTGCCAGGGGAAGCAGGGCAGGGAAGTATTGGAGGGAGGTATTACAAAAAGGTGTAAGGAGTCTTTTGGGGTGCTATGTTTATTTCCTTGATTTGGTAGTAGTTTCTTGGGTATAAACAAATGACATATTTTGATTAAATGAATTATTATTCAGGGATATACACACTGGCAATCAAACCATAAAGAAAAGCAAGACAACTATGATTATGAAAGTTAAAAAGATTTTACTTCTGTTGGAGAAGAGAAGAAACCATTATCAAAAAATGACATGGAGACCTCTCTGGAGTGTTAGAAATTTATTTGACCCATGTGGTGGTTCCCTGGGTGTTGATTTTATAATTTTCGTTAAACTGTACATATATATACACATATATATATATACACTCTTCTAGATTTGTCTTCTTTCACAATAAAAAATAAGTGATTAATAAAAGCCTGAGAATATTACAAATTTATATAAGTATTGAGAATATCAAATTAAATTGTGAAGATTTTAAAAACAGATTAGGATAAAATAGTATACAGTTAAAACATCTAAACCTTGGAACGCTTCAAGATTTATTTTCTTCTCTATGCCTATTATCTAGGGTATTTTACCCAATACTTGCAAGCTGATAAATTTTTACCTCAAGTTTACTTCTCCCTTAATTTTTGTACACATTACTCAAATGTCCACTCACATTTTTACTTAAAAGTTGAAAAGATTATCTAAAAATAATGTCATATTGGCAAAATTTTAGAAGTATTACTTTAAACTGTGAATACAGTATTGCAGTTTCATTGCTATCATTTAACATCATCCTGAAACTTCTAGCTAATGCAATAAAACGAGAAGGGAAACAGGGAGGAGAGAGGAGAGAGAAGAGAGGCGGCAGAATGAAAGAGAAAAACTGACATTATTTGTAGATGATACCACCTCATACCTGTGAGAATGACCTTCATCAAAAAGAGTATAAACAAAAGGTATAGGAGGTGTGGAAAAAAAAGACGATTTTTACATTCTTGAGGGGAATATGAATTAGTGTAACCATTTGAAAAACAGTATGGAGATTCCTCAAAAAATAAAAAATAAAATGAACCTACTATTTGATTCAGAAATCCCAATTCTAGACATCTATCCAGAGAATACAAAAACACTGATCAGAAAAGATGTCTGTACCCTTATGCTCACAGCAGTATAATTCACAATAGCCAAGACACAGAAACAACCTAAATGCCCATCAACAGATGACTGGAGAAAGAAGCTTCGGTCTATGTACTCAATGGAATTCTATGCAGCTGTTAAAAAAGACAAAATTATGCCCTTTGCAACAACCTGGATGGAACTGAAGGTGATTATGCTAAGCGAAATAAATCAGAAAGAAAAAGAGGAGTATATGCTTTCGTTGAATCTGTGGAATATAAAGAAACAAAACAAATAGATAATCCTCAACAAATTTCACAGGAGGCAAGACTGGCTACCAGAAAGGGTGAAGGGACAATGGAAGGAAGGAGGAAATAAGGTGGTGGTTAAAGGGCACTAGAACTCTGGTGATGCGTGTTATGTGAAATGCATACAACTGATGTATAAATTTAATATCCTAAAATGCATATAGCAACGTAAGCAAAATAAATTATTTAAAAAGAAATTAGGTTCATATTCTATGTCATACACCTATACCATATTGCAAATATTAATGTTGCATGTATCAATCACCTAAATTGGAAAATAAAACCTTAAGTATATAAAAATTTAGAATATTTTATGACCATAGAATACTTCTTAAATAAGAACAAAAATGAAGCTAATGTTTTTCCTTTAAAGGGAAACATTAATAATTTGAAAGATTTATATCTAGATGATATGTAAATATACAAATATGTATCAAAAACTAGAAATAATGACCAAAAAGATACTTACCAGTATATTTCCTCACACTGGAGAAGATACCAGAATAGCTAATAAATCTATGAAAGGATGTTTGGCCTTACCAAACTCCTGGAAATTAATTAAAATGAGATACCTATTTATACCAATACCATAAACAAATTTGACAATACTAAGAATACTTGTGGCAAAATGCAAACTTTAATAAACTGCTGTTGTGAATGTATAATTCCTTTGCAAATTAAGTACATCTACTACAATATTAGAAAATGCACATACCCTATGATCTAATAATTCCAGAGCTGGGTATATTCCCTGGAGACTTTCTTGTATGTGTGCACAAGGAGACGTGTACATTGTCGCAATGCTTACGATAAAAACATAAAATGTCACACTATAGTTTATAATGCATTATCTCACATTAGTTTAAAAAATAAGCCTAATTTTATGCATTAATATGAATAGGTCACAAAACTTTATATTCATTAAAAAACACATTAGTATATATGGGGGGGTCACAAAAAACTTTATATGCATTTAAAGAATGCATAAATTTTATAATGGCATATATTTACACACAATATAAACATTTCATGTGAACTTTTAAAGCATATCAACAATTGCTTATTACACACATATTCGACAAAAGTCTAAAAGTATGGACTGGAAAGAGAGAATAAATTCAGTATAGACAGACCTCTGGGGAGGAATAGAATCAGGGAAAGGAACAAAGAATGTTCATCTTCATCTGTGATACTGCTAACATTTGTTATGTCTAGAGGATGAGTAGATGTAAGTTGTAATGTTATTTTTCATACTTTGTACTGTATGTGTGTGAGAAAATCTAAACAACAGAATAGAGGAAAAAAAATGTTAACTATTCCAACTTTAACTCCAATCCCTGCTGTCTAATTGAGGAGTTTAGAACATCTCTAGTAGTAATTTAGTTATACTTTTAAACAGCTTTTAGATTTCAATAAACTTATAGAAACAAAAGTTATCAATTCCAAAATAAAAACAAGATCCCAGGTTATGGAGATGTTTGCAGGGATTACATTTGTCAAAAAAAACATATTTACATGCTCAGTTGTAAAATGTTAACTAGATTTGTGTGACAAATGTGCTTTTTTGAATACTGAAGTTAATCTAGCAGTCATTAAGTCATTAAGTTTCTCTTAAGTCTTTACTTTAGAAGCTGTTACTTCCAGCACAGATAAGGAGACGCATTTTAGAAGCTGTTATTTCTAGTACAGATAAGCAGACTCTGTTCAAAACACTGGACATTGGATGTTACTATATCAGCTGGCTTACAAATAAACAGCCAACCATTTTAAGAATGTTTTACGTGTACATCTTGCAAACCTCAGGGATGCATAAACCCTAAGAATGAATATCTGTAAGCATTTCCAATAATCACAGCTAAGACTGGCCATGCAGTTCTGAAATAAGATCTTAAAGCAGTAGTGTTCAAAACAAGTTTTCACAAAACATTGTCAAGTGCATAAATTCTTCACCCATTTGTGAGTCAACCACTTAGTTCACTTTTCCACTCAAAAAAAGTACAGTAGAAGGCAGGACACCATATTTCACAATTTCAATTAATATTCAGAATTACCGCAGCTATAGTTCTGTAAACAGCATCAATAATACTCTCCAGTCAATTTATACTAAAATTAAGTTCTTTACATCAAGCTCTTTACAACCACTGGCTAGTGCACATATGAATTAAAATTTCTAGATCTGCTTCTTCTCTTCCTCCACTAATGCTTCAGCAACCTTTTCACTGCTCTTGTCAATTTGCTTGCCTTTGGCCGTGTCGGCTTGTTGCTCCTGCCCACTTGAAGCGGCTGCCGGCAGTGCTGGTTTCTGCTGTAAGAATGTCCAATCGAAAACGTGGTCATATTGATAGTTCAGGTTTCGGAACAGAATGCGGAACAGATGCCTCAAATACATGTAATCTGGGGTATCCTCAAAATTCAGCCCACGACAATAGTTTAAGTACATGGTAAACTCTATAGGAAACCCCTTACACAAGACTTCAACAGAGGTGGACATCTTCTTTTCTCTAATCTTTTCATGTTTCTGTTTCTTTGTTGCAGCCTTTAGTCCTTGCCATGGCAGGCTGGTTCTATTAAAATACATCAAAACATATCCTATTGATTCCATGTCATCTCGGCGACTCTGTTCAATACCGCGATGCGTGTTGATGCTTGCATAACGGGCAGTGCCGGTGAAACTTTTATCTTCTTTGTATGGTATGTGTTCCTTTGTCTTGCTGTTTCTGTATTTCTTGGCCAAACCAAAATCAATAAGGAATAACAGGTTTAACCTTGAGAAAGGTGGCTCTTGAGAAGTGCCCTCGGTCATGGTTCTTTTCCTCTTTGCCGCTGGAGCTTCTAAACACGTTTGACAGTGATGATCCACACCCATAAGGAAGTTACCTGGTTTAATGTCTCTGTGTACAAAATTCTTTAAATGCAAATATTCAAGTCTACTGATCATCTGGTCAGCTAACATAAGCACAGTTTTCATTGTGAACTTTCTTGAACAGTAATTGAAGAGGTCTTCTAGACTTGGTCCAAGAAGATCTAGAACTAGGGCATTGTAGCCTTTTTCCTGACCATACCACCGCAAGCGCGGGATGCCAACCCCACCTTGAAGACTCTTATAGAGTCTGCTCTCGTATAGCAACTGGGGATACTTGGCCTTCTCTGATTCTAACTTCACTGCCACTTCCTCATTGGTAAAGATGTTGACTGCCAGATATATCTCCCCGAAGGAGCCAGCCCCTATCTTCCGTATCAGTTCATATGTTCCTCCCACAATGAATTTTGCCAGGGTGTCGCTGCTGCTCGCCATTCTGAGACAAGATGGAGGCTAAGAAGCCGAGACCCGATACCGCTCAAGGCAGGAGGGTCTTCTGGGGGCTAGTCACAAGGCAAGGATGTGGAGAAGGGGAACGGGAGAGGCAAAACTGGCTCCTTTCTCAGGGTAAGAAGGCTCCGAATCGGAACCTGATCACTACAGCTCAGTCACGTTTCTTTCTGAGACTGAAGTTTGGGGGGAGGAGTTTCTCACAATTAGCAGGTCAGCTGCCCCGTTTCTCCGCTGCTGCGGCTGTCTACTTTCGCAAAGATGTCGTGAGCTGAAAATGGGGTGTGTTGAGTTAGGATGGCAATTTGGCTACCATCTCAGACGCTAGGTTCCACCCAGGTACAAGGGGCTCAAACCGCAGGAAGCGCCATCTTAGTACTCCGCGTGTGGCGTACAAACAATGAGCCAGCTCCCAGAAGTCTTTTCTTCAGGGCGCAGAGCACGCTGGGATCTGGGGCGGAGCCCACAAGGTCAACCGGAAGGAGGGTGGAGCCGGGTATAGGCAAGTTGTGGGGGGTCTAAATTTTTTTTTAAACCGGAAGGTAGGAAAATAGACCGAAAGAAAGCGAAAGGAGGAAGACTCTTCCTCATGTATATGTACCTCAGCCACTGACTTAATACCTGAACCACCAGGGCGTGCCATCTAAATATTTTAAATGTGCTATCTCCTGTAATAGTCTTCCTAATCACATTATCATTTGAGTATTTTTTAATTGTTGAGCCAGTCAATACCGATGTGATTTTATATATTTCATTTGTTTCTCCTGCCCCCTGTCACAAGATCTGGGTCCTTGGGCTTTACAGGACCCGCGCCTTAGTTGCTGAGGCACAGGGGGCGACTCATTTAGGTATTTCAATCGCCATTTTATAAAGGAGGAAACCGAGGTTAAATGATTTGCCCCAGATGAGGCTTATATTTGAACCCCCGCGTGTGTGACTGATGTCGTAAATAGGCTTCTGTGCCGTACTGCGAAAGGTAAAGAAAACGAGCAATACTTCTATTTAAGTCTTAATATGTACCTCTAATGAATCTGTGTATATGTTTGGATTGCAGCTGGATAAAGTCTAATAATAAGGTAATTGCCCTTTTGTGTATGTTTTGCTGTGCACATTGAGTGGAAGTGTGTGCATTTGCCCGAGAACCAAGTTGATTGAATTACCACCCCCTGTCTTACTCCTCCCCACTCCTTACTTATTTTTTTTAATATTATTTTACTTATTTATTTATTTATATTGTTAAGACTTTATTTTCTTTACAGCAGCTTTAGGGTCATAGCAAAATTGAGGGAATGGTATAGAGATTTACCATCTACCCTCTGCCGGCACACATCCATAACCTCCCCGATTATCAACATCCCCCACCAGAGTGGTATATTTGTTAGAATTGGTGAGCCTCAGTGACGCATCATAATCACATTTGCCTGAGGGTTCACTTTTGGTGTTACACATTTTATGAGTTTGCGTACATTTATGACATGGATACTTCGTTATAGTATCAATACGGAGGATTTTCACTGCCCTAAAACTCCTCTGTGCTCTGTTTGTCCTCCCCCTCCCCCACCCCAAACCCCGGCACGCACTAATATTTTAATGGCTTTCCCTTTTCTAGGTTGCTGTTATAGATGTAGTAGCTAGCCTTTTCAGATTGGCATTTGTCATAGTAATATGCGCTGAAGATTCCTCCGTGTCTTTTCATGGCTTGATAATTCATTTCTTTTTAGGGCTAAATAATATTCTATTGCTGGGGGGTACCCCAGTTCATTTATGTATTGACTTCTTGATTGGTTCCAAGTTTTAACGATTATGAACAAAACTGTATAGAAACATCTATATGCAGGTTTTTGTATGGACCTAAGTTTTCAACTCCTTTCATTAAGTGCCAGGGAGCACAATTGTTGGAGTGTGTGTTAAGAGTATATTTGGTTTTGTAAGAAACTACCAAATTGTCTTCAAAAAATGGCTATATTATTTTTGCATTTTCACCAGCAAAGTGAAAGTTCCAGTGGTTCAGTTTTTGGTGTGTCAGCCTTCTGGGCTTTGCCATTCTAATAGATGTGTAGTAGTAGCTTATTGCTGTATTAATTTGCAAGTCCCTGATGACATATGATGTAAAACATCTTTACATATGCTTATTTGCCATCTGTGTATCTTCTTTGGTGAGGTCTCTATTAAGATCTTTGGCCTATTTTTTAATCAGGTTGTTTTGCTGTGTTTTAAGAATTGTTTGTATGTTTTTGGAGAACCATCCTTTATTATATGTTTTTACAAATATTTTCTCCCACTCTGTGGCTTGTCTTCTCATTCACAGGACATTGTCTTTTGCAGAGCAAAATTAATGAAGTCCAGTTTATCAGTTATTTCTTTCCTGACTCTTGCCTTTGATATTGCACTCTTAATTACCTTTTTGCTTTACAGTTTCATATTTTGCATTTAGATCTGTGATCCATTTTAAGTTAACTTTTGTGAAAATCTGTCTAGATTCTTTTTCTTTTTCTTCCTTTTTTCTTGCAGGTAGATATGTAGTTGTTCCAACAGGTTTCATTGAAGAGACTATTTTTGCTCTATTGTGTTGGGTTGGGAAAAATTCATGATTATATATAAACTATTTAACTCTTCAAATGGAGACCGGTGAGGAGAGAGAGATCAGACATGAGCAATGGAATTAGAAGACAGTATCTCTAATAGTGAATCCTATGTTCTCTGTATTCATCCCAAGTGGAAGTATGCTGTGAAGGAAATCGTAGATAAGTTGGAGGGAATCTGTCTTGCTGCCCAGGTTTTTCTTTTTTTCTGTTAATGAAGTTTATAATTATATTATCATATTTAATGATATTAAATTTGAGTATATTGTTAACAAGCAGGTTTTTATATGCTAAGTGTACCCATCATCAATATGATCCGTGCTACAACTTGAAAAAAAGATTGTTTTGTTTTGTTTTGTTTTTTACTGCTGAGGTTTTTAACTGAGGATATTGTAAGACATACATTCAGCATAGTGCTAGAGGACTCAAATATTAATGATTGCATTAAAATCAAAGCATATGGATCTGGGAGAAGCTTCACTGAAATCTATGAACCCCAGTGTAGCACTTTGGGAAATTCTTATGCCTCAGATGGGTACAGAAAAGGCTAGGATAAGGCAAGCCAAGTACATGTGGACTAGTGGTTGGAATAAGGAGGCTATGGAGAACCTAAACTACAGAACAGAGGCCACAGTGGAGCCAGAGTCATCACAGAAAATGCCAGTGGGAGTGGAAATCCAAAACTTGTAGCAATTAGCTATAGCTTAATGCCAGCAGAGGTTATGTAAGGCAAACATAGAGCTAAGTCTACTCTAACTTCTGCCATGCAACACAATCTAGAATCCTCCAAATGCCACCCTGCTTTTTATACTGGGTACACAGAAAATAATGTTCCATAGGTTATACAATTAGAAAAAAGAACCAAAAGTAAAACATAGAAAAAAGTGGAATTTGTATTAACATATCAGTTGGTGGTTGTTTATTTGTGTTTGTTTTTTAATTAATGTGTCTGATTTATTTTTTAAAAATTTGCAATAAATGTAGACTTTCAGAGAAGTTATAAAAAATAGTAAAGAGTTCCCATACACTTTCTACTTAGTTTCTCTGTTGTTAACATTTTATGCAACCATGGTGCATTTATCAAAACTAAAGAATTAACATTTATATAATACTACTAAATAAACTATAGGCTTCATGCAGCTTTCACTTGTTTTTCCACTAATAGCCCCTATTCTGTTGCAGGATCCAATCTTCGATTATCAGACTACATTTCCTTAATCTCCTTCGAGCTTCTTCAGTCTTTCCTTGTCTTTCACATCCTACAAATTTTGAAGTAAATGTCAGGTATTTTCTAGAATGCTGCTCCACTTGGATTTCTTGGATGGTTTTCTGACAGAGGAAAGTGATGCACTTTTTTGGAATACTGCTACAGAGGTGGTGGTGTATCTTTCTCAGTGCATCATATAAAAGGGTACGTGATGTCTTTACCTCTTATTATTGTTGACATTAACTTTGGTCACTAAGTTCATGTGGTGTCTGCTAGCTTTTTCTACTGTAATTTTACTTGTGTTCTCTAGTAAGCAATAAATACTTGGAGACTATACAGATATGCTAATTCTCTACAAAACTTTGTAGTGTTGGTATCAGTAGACTTCCTTACCAACAGTAGTTACTGTGTTTAAATGGTGATTTTCCATTATCCTCTTTCCTTCTATGTTTGTTAAGCACATTTTTTTTTTATAAAGAAAAGTTGTTCCTCCTTCAGTTATTTATTTATATCACTATGGACTCATGGATATTGAATTTGTTCTATGGCGTATACTCCAGTATTATTGTTATTTTATTGTTCAATTTATTCCATTTGTGATATAAGGACTAACATTAAGCCCTAATACTATGTGCTGGCTTGACATCTGGGGAAATCAGAGGGTCTCAAATAGCCTAATCCCAAATTCCCCTCCTCATTCTGTTCCTGTAGATACGCACTCTAGTGAAACAGTGTTCCTTGTCAAGTGGACCAGTTAGATTACCTGCTTATCCCTGAGTAGCTGGTTTCAGTTCCCCACTAAACCAGAGCTATCTTTGAACAACCTAATCACATCTTCCTCCAAGGAGTATCCCACCTCTTGATGCTACACAACTTGCTTCCCACAGCCCCTGCTTGTTGAGCTCCTTAGTGCAAACTCCTTGTGTCCTTATGTGGCATGTGGTGCCTGATTCCACTGGGCTGTGAGTAAATGTGACTAACACACTTTCATCAGTCTCATATCTCCAACTCAATATTGGTTGTTTTTTTTTTTTTTTTATGTTTGGCCATCCCTATAAAACTAAGGTGGGAATCCTCTTGCCAGCAGAGTAAAGAGAAGCTGATAACAGTCACCTTAACCACCTGGGAGTTATTTGACGTTGTTCCCGTACCAGTTTGACTTATAGAATGGTTGATTCTTTGAATGTACAGACAAAATACAAGATGAGCATCTTATGGTGTCACTTTGCATTTTAACAAAGAAAAACACACAGCCAAAGTAGTTTTTCCCCACAGGTTGTTGCAGTTTCCAAAGCTGTAGCCCAAGTATTTATCAGTCCACTATAATCATTTTCATATTCCTCAGTTTAGCTGTAATTCTCAAAGGGCTTTTTGTAACAATAATACTAAATCCTAGCTTCCAAGAATGTACCAGACTTTTTCATTGCATGGAGTCTTCTAACAATTGTGCTCACAGCACATTAGAAATTTCCTGTGTGTATTCCATTAAATTGCCAGATTCTCCACATATGTTGCCTCCCCATGGAGAGCCGGGTTATGCTCGCTGGTAAGTCACATGAAATCATACATAATAATCCTCATTTAACCAACTGCAGACTCGTTGAGCGGCAGCAGTCAGTTTTGGGAAGCTGGCATTCATAGCAGGAAACAAAAGAGAGTCCAATTATTCCTACTTCAAAGATGTCTGTCTAAAATGTCTAAGCAAAAGACAAAAAGCTACATAAAGCAAACTTTGAACAGCTTTGCATTTGCTAATTGCATCCAAAAAGGCAGCAAATCATGGGTAGTGTTTCCAGACTAAATTAAGTGTTTTTGTTTTGTTTTGTTTTTAGTTTGTCTGTTGTTTTTATCTGGGGCTTCAGATGGCTGAGATGTATACCACAGAATGAAATTCCGTCTTATAAATGGATAATACTGTATTATGAGAAGTGATTATTGTGAAAGAAAACATAAAAATACTAATTTTATTAAGGTAGTGAAGTTATAGCCATTATTTTTCTCTACTTTTAATAATAGGCTTATATGTTACTAAATAAATGTGATTAAAAAAAGAAAATAGTGCACTTCAAATGAAAGCTCTTCCCTTAAGGCTGTTGTCTTAGAAAAATAAACACTTTCCGACAATTATGCTTCAGCTTCAAGATTCTTTTAGAACTCTTTCTAAAAAAATGTCTCTGGAGTAAGTTTATAAGCTACATAAAAAAATAGTGATCACTATTTTAATAGTTAGAACTTATTTCTTTAAAGCAAAATCATATTGCTTAACTTAGTCACCTACTTTATTCACAACTTTGGCTTCAAATATTGGCTGCTTTTAAAAATAAAATTTTTGCTCAAAAAAATTCGGTGTTACCATCCAGTCTATTCAAATAACCTGGGGCATATTCCATACATAATTGAACTATCTCCTAAAATAATCCAAGTTTCCCTTTCATCTGGTATCTAAAAATTTAAATGTCATTGTATCCATCATCACATCCAAGATTAGACCACTTTCCTTTCTAATACAAAATGGTAACAAAGAAGTTCTCACTCACTCTCCCAGAATATGAATTCTTAAAACTGAGATAGTAATTTATTTCCTCACAATCTATCTTTCCTTAACCCTTAGCACAGTGCTTGACACATAATACTTGAAGAAATGTTTACCTGGAAGTTAATTAATTTTGTGAATACATGATATTATTCCCTATAGATGCTGATTTCCACCATTTCTCAAGAGGTCAGAGTGTCAAAACACATGAAAATCTTCCATTCCATCTACTGTGACCCACAGACAAATAAACATTAATCAAAATTATGTGAAAATTTTAATTGTGTTTTACAATTGAAATGTTCATTTGCATTATTTAATTTTATTGTGCTCATAGCCCTCTGAGGTAGTTAGTTTTGCTGTTTCACATGAAAGATAATGAAACTAAAACATGGGATGGCCTATATAACCTCATTGTAAGTAAGTGGTAGTGTGGGATTTAAACCGGTCCCTAGAATAGCATTCTGTTTAGTCTATCAAACCTCCTTCTCTCTATGGTTCATTTCCCCTTATTCCTATTGTGTGATAATATTTTAGACTAGGTCAGGGTAAAACTCTCTTTCATTAAAACCCCGCTCTCTGTATTTGAAGAGATCACTTCTGGCCCTTCAAAAACACAAGACAATGAGCAGTCACCTTCTAAGCAAACTGACTTTTCTTCAGTGGCAAGATGAATTTCCATTCCTGACCCTGAATCCAAAGTATCAGTAAGGACCCTTACTTGCTAGGTTTTTTTTTGGGGGGAACAAACTAACCTTCAGAGTAGGGGGATCTATTTATATTAGGCCCTCCTTTTCCCCTTCTTTCATCCTTGGAAGGTCTTAGACTGGGAAGATACAATTTGTATTAATAATATCCACATACAAATTTTTGCCCTTATTCCAGTTTATTCTATAGATAAGGACAAAAGAAGATGGTTTATTGAATATCTCCTAGGATGACTGACCATCTGGTTTGCTTAGGATTGAGGGTTTTCCCAGGACACAGGACTTTCTGTGCTAAAACTGGGATGGTCAGTCCCAGGCAATTCAGGATGGTTGGTGACCACCATTCATATACAGATGCAAGAAGGTGAGAAAATAATCTCACTGTCCCTTGAACCAGATTACATATTCCTCAAAGGCCCCAAGTATGTTGCACTCAATTCATATTATTTGATCAACAGACTAAAGATTTCAATAGATTTTGGAAAACAAAAACCATTTACCAATTATCAAAAGAAAATTCTTGCTATTTAAATGATAACCTGGGAGGATAGGTCTGAAAATAACCAGGCCATGGGAGATACTGCTCAAACTCTATTTTCTTAGAGCTCTTAGATTCCTTAACCATCCTATATTGACCACACACAAACTTGATATTTATGATATACTAGATCTCTGGTAACCCAAGAGGTTCCTATCTGCTAGGAACTTGTAGTCTATTATGGAAAGCCTGTAAGTAAATAATTTCCAATAAATTAAGAGCAGCAATAAAAAATATGTACAAGTAACAGTGGCAGTGCAGGGAAATGATTTTTTTTTCTTCCTGAGATTAGAGGAAATCTCAGAGAGGATGAGAAGCTATTTGATCATGGGTGATGAAGTGGGAGTTATGTAGGAGAGCAGTGCAGAAATGGTATTCTAGATAAGGAACAGCATGTACAAAGATATGGGAGCACAATGTTAATGGAATATGTACAGGAAATTATAAGCATTTTCATGTTTATGGAGCACAAATATATAAGTGGGGTCAATTTCGCAGAGAACAATCTAGAGATGTTTGTGGGGGTAATATCACAAAGTGTCTGCTAAGATTATTATATTTTTTTCTGAGTTAATGGATGGTCTTGAAGGTTTTCACATAGGGGAGTAACATGCTCATATTTGCCTGGAAGAAAGATCAGGGTATATACCTGAAGTGATTCTAATGTTGTAGGTCAATTATACTTCAATTAAAAAGTAAAAGATCAGGGTAGAGGATAGAAAGGACCAAGTTAAAGGTAAATAATGGATTGGGACAAAACAGAATTAATGAATGAGAGAATATAATATTCCACATTTTTACATGATAATATCAACTGTTTTTATTTCACATGAACTTGAGAAACAACTAAATTCCAATTCCAGTTTCCTTCTTTCCAGTTTTGTCCCAATTTCTTTTAAGTACATTTCAGAATAAAATCCACTTCTACTTCTTCACATTTAGGCATCTAGCTGCAGTCTTATGCTCTTTGGCATCACACTTGCTCAATTTCCATCCATCCCTGAAGCACAGCAGGCAGTAATCAAACAAACCAAGACCCCATTTTGTTAGTCAGGATTGCAGTGTGGTGACTAATACAGAAGTGATATTTTACTTTATCGACTCCACTGGATCCTTTACTTTGTCTCCATTTTGAAAAGCTTTACATTTAAAGAGGCTTCCTTTTTCTTTCAGGTCTCATCCCACAGAGGCAGACTCACCATAGGGTGCTTGCTAGCAGCTTGCAGATAGAAACAAAGCACAGCTGGAGTCTCCAAATTCAGGGGATCCCTAAAGATTTGCTGAGAAGTTGGGACTCAAAACAATGAAGGTATGCGAAAAGATGAAAACTGAATTTCTTTCCACATTTCTTCAGTCCTGTGTCTGCTACAACACTCACCTTGAATTTTCCAAGTTTAAAAGGATTTTGTTTACATAATGGGTATTACAGCCTCCTTTCACCCCTGACCTATATGCCACCATCACATCACCATGAGGTTGAAATGGCATCAAAACTGATTTGGGGCAGGGATAGATATCATTGCTGGATCCATGAAAGTTAGCAAGTAGAGAACTTCATCTTTGGTTTTTTATGAGCTCGAGATCTTAGCCTGTCTTTCTTCTTGTATGTGACTAGAACAATATCATGGATTTATTGATTTACAGAGTACTTTTGGATTACATCCATTTACCTACCAGGTTTCTAATTTTCAATTTTCATGCACACCTGCATACACACACATTCATACTCTCTTTTCCCACCTACCCTTCTAGAATGTCCTCTTTGGTTTGGTTGTCCTGCTCATCCAGAAGTCCCAAAATGGGTCCAATCTTGACCAATCCAGACCACTTCTATTTGATTCAGTATATACTGAATCCACTGGGATCCTACTGTGTTCCATTAGTCGCAATAGATATTTGAAAACTTTTATTCTCCTTTAATGCTCAAAACAATCCACTAAGGAAGATACAATTATAGCATTCGTCTTCTAGCAGAATAAAATCTTATCCTTTTCTACAGAAGGAGAAAGTAGACTTCTTCACATATGCTATAATATTGTGTGTGAGAGAGTGTGTGTATATATCGTTTGTTATGTTTCTTTTTCCTTCTTTCTACCTGATCTGAGTTTAACAGTATTTTTATGGTTCTATTTGATCTCCACTAGTTATGTATTAATCATACCTCTTTTTCTAATGGTTATAGTAAGGACTACTTTATGGATTTTTTCAGCTACATTGTTCTGATTTTTAAATTAATTTAATATTTATTGAGGTAACTTTGATTTATAAAATAATGTAAGACCATATGTGTAGGTTTCTTATTCCTCAAATACATGAAAACAGACAGTTCTATTGTTAATGTCCAAGGGTTGGTTTTTGTTTAGTCTGTTCCTTTGTTTTGTTTCTTTATATTCCACATATGAGTGAGATCATCTGATATTTATCTTTCTTCTATTCATTTTGTTATGGCTCTCCTACAACAAACCAAGAAGGCACTCTTTTTGGAAGTTTTTCTTTGGCAAGTTTATTACACCGGTGGGCTCAGAAAGTATTCTCCAAAGTCTGAGCAAGGGTTTCAGGTTAGGGTACACTTACATAAATTAGAGCAAGTGTGAGAAGAGAGAGGTGTAAATTAGGGAAGGGGATTTCAGGTCTTTGTCTGTTGGTGACTTATCAGTTGCCTGTAGCATTCCTGCAACATTCCTGCAACATTCCATCAAGCTCAGACCACAGGATGTTTTATCACTCTGCTAGCTTGGGTGGTCTTCATGGCTGCTGGGAAGTGGCAGGCAGGCTTTTCTCCTTACATTCCTGCCTCTTGTTCCTCAAACTGATATCTTCATCAACTTCGAAGAACCCACATATGCTGGGAATGGGGGCGATGCCTGTTTTTACTGCTTCCCATTGGATGGGAGTGGCACTAATATGCATTGGTGTGGGTCCTTCATGGGGTCTCTTCAGGGGAGATGATTCTATATTGCCAGGCATATGTTTGCGGCTGCAATAACATTTGCATCTCTATAGCTTTTAGACAGAAGAAACAAAACGTGAGAGTAAATTTAAGATGCATGGCCCAAATAGAAGTGCGGCAACTATCATTACTAAAGGTTTGGTTAAGGGGAGGAGCCAGGTTAGCCAGCCAGTGGCTCCTAACCAGGAGATCCCTGCAGGTACAGCATTCTCTCAGAGAATGTTGGCTCCCTCATGGAGGTGCCCAGTCAGATTTCTTCTTATCCCTGATTTGTTGACATAGAAACAGCATTCTTCCTGCAAGAATAAACAGAGCCCTCCTCCCCCTTCTCGGCTATTAGTAAGTCTAAGCCTATTCTGTTTTGTAGCACTACGGCTGCAAGGGAATCTACCTGGTCCTGAATTTCTTCAACTGTTTGTGTGACTTTCATGATGTTTTCTGCTAGGCTATGTGAGCGTAATTGATGAAATGATGTGGAAATAACTATTCCACTTAACACCTGTGCCAACCCCTGCTGCTACCCCCAGACTGATAAGGAGAGCCAGAAGCAGCACAGCTCTTTTATGCCTTCAGTGGACCACAAAAGATATCTCAAAAGTTTGGCTTCCAGGCAGGATATTGACTAGTGGGGTCAAGAAGGCTGCAGTGAAGGTTCCACACCATCCGGCGGGGAGGCATAAGGCATAGATAAGCGAAGGGATCACAAATGAAGAATATGCGGGATGCTAAGTTACACCAAGTTCTGTTCCCGGGGATGTTCTGTGTCTCATTACACAGGCTTTGAAGCACTTTTCACACTGGGTGTTTTCCTTCAGCAGTCCAGCATATATGTGTAGGCAGCTGGTGCTGTATATTAGTGAAGAGGGGTGCCCCATTTGATTCCCACCCTCCCCCGGCTGACCTCCTTTTGTGGCTAGATTGCCATACATTATTTCAGGGATCTGGGTGGCAAGCTACCTGGGTTCTAAAAGGGACAGGCAGATCCAGCAGGCCTCTGCTAGAGTTGGGAGGTTAAGATGTATGACCTGATAGGTGACCATGAGCATTTGATTTAATTTTGGACCTAGATCTAACGGTGGAGTGGTTCTGATAGGAGGCTTAGTAGAGTCTTCGTTATTTCTCTCTGGACCCTGATAGCCCCAACATATCGGGTCATGAGCTTTCCCTAGACAGCCGTGTTTTGTGTAATGTCTCTGGCTTCCCTGTGCTATGTATCGGTTGGTAGATGTTATGAGTATCCCTCTTCCCCATTTACAGTATCTGGCAAATAGATAACATTGCGGGGAGTAAGTGGTGAGATTTCTTTTGATTCCCTTGGTGAAACATTCACAGTTTGGAGGTTTACTTTGATAATAGGGTGAATGACTGGTCTTGTTTCCTGTTAGGTAGGAAGGAAGAAATGTTGAGAGCAGTAAGAAGGGTATCCAATTCATGGTTTCAGAAACACAGTAAAGTTTAAACAGTATTCCATGGTGGAATTCAAGAAAGACTGGCTTTGTCAATGATCTATATAAGCTGACAGGCAGCAACCACACGGAAGAGGTCTGCAGAACTGGTTGACAAAGGCAAATGGGAGGAGTAGGGCCCAGAGTAAGATAAGAGCAATGAACAGAGATAGACACAGAGGAGACAGGGTCTCCTGGTGGGTCATCAGCTCCTCTAAGTCTCCAGTGGGTTATGCGTCAGCCTGAGACGAGTGGGAGACAGCTGCTGGGCAGTCCAGGTGGAATCCTGGCTGAAGGGGCCTTTCTTTTGGTCAGGTGATTCGCTTCTCTAGTGGGCTGTCTTCACTCGGGAGTAATGCACCCATGGAGCGATTCCTGAAACTTTAAAGGCAATTGGAGTAACAAGTACAACAGTATGTGGGCCAGTCCACTGGGGCCTTGCAGTCTCCCTTTTTCAGTCCTTGACTCAGACTTGATCCCCAGACTCATATGGGTGAACCGGGGCTCCTAATGAGACTGGGGCCCTCTCTAGAACATATTTGTTTATAGCCTGGAGGTTGGTATCCAAGGCCTGCACCTGTTGCCATAAATGTTTGTCTCCCAGTTGGGGAAGGTTCCCGGGGGTACTGCCCAGAATTGTCGGAGGCCTGCCACATAGGATTTCAAATGGAGAGAACCCATGTTTTCCTGGGGGCATCTTACTCAGAGAAAAACTAAGGGCAGAAGATCCACCCAGGTATGACCTGTTTCTTGTACTAGCTTTCCTAGAGTGCTTTTGAGGGTGCAGTTCATTTGCTCAACTTTCTCTGAGCTCCGTGGCTGGTAGGCAGTATGTAGTTTCCAAGTCACTGCTAGTCCCTTTGCAGCTCTCTGGACTCAATCAGCTACAAACTGGGGTCCATTGTCACTGTTGATGGTCAGGGGTAGGCCATACCTGGGAATTATTTCTCTCAGGAGGATCTTAGCAACTTCCCTACCCTTTTCGGTTCTGGTGGAGAGTGCTTCCATCCACCCTAAATAGGTGCAGATTAGGACTAAGAGGTACTGGTATCCCCAAGCTCAGGGCAGTTCGGTGAAGTCTACATCATTGTCCTTGAAGGGAGCACTGCCCATCCGCTGTACCCCCTGGGGTGGTCATGGGCAGTGCCAGCATTATTTTTAGCACATGTAATGCATTGTTCTACAATTGTTTTGCAGACGGCAGGGAGTTTGCTAATGTAGAATTGCTTCTGGAGTAACACTTCTAAAGGCATCTTCCCGAGATGAGTCACCTGGTGGTAGTCAGTTTGGAGCTGGATTCTGAGGGCATGTGGGACATGCACTCTACCATCTGGGAGTTACCACCATTCCCTTGGTGCCTTAATAGCTCCTTCTCATCTGGCCCACTCTTGCTTCCTGTGGGGTGTGTCATGGCTGTACTGGCCTCTCAGCCATAGCCAGAAGGCAGGCCGATTTTCCCACCTTGCCCTCGGCAGCTGTCTTTGCAGTGTCATCTGCGAGCCGAATCCCCACGGAGATATAGTCTATGCTCCTTTGATGCCCCTGGCAATCTAAGATAGCCACCTTGGCTGGAAGCCAAACAGCCTCAAGTAGCTTTAAAATCTCCTCTTTGTTTTTAATGGTTTTACCTCTGGTGGTTAACAATCCTCTCTCTTTTTAGATAGTCCCATGTATATGCACAGTAGCAAATGCATATCAAGAGTCAGTATAGTTGTTGACTCTTTTTCCCTCTGTTCTTCTGAGGGATCTGATTAGGGTCTGAAGTTTGGCTTGCTGGACTGACCAACCCTGAGGAAGTGCCTTCACTTCAATTATGGAAATTCCTGTGGAGACGGCATAGCCGGCTTGTCTTTCCCCTTACATTATTTAACTGATACTATCTGTGAAGAGAGTGAGTTCAGCATTTTGTAGGGGTGAGTCTTGTAGATCCAGCCGGCTGGCATGTATTTCGCCGACAACTTCAGTGCAGTCATGCTCTGGGCTGCCCATCTCTGAGGGCAGGAACATGACAGGATTTAGAGTCCGCACAGTCTCCAGGGTTATTTGGGGTTTTTCACAGAGCAGCCCTTGGTACTGAGTAAGTCGGGCATTGGACAACCAGTGATGTCCTTGATTGTTCATTAAAGTTACTACTGAATGAGGTGCTTTTACATGAAGTACCTGGCCAAGAGTGAGCTTGTCTTCTTCCTTGATGAGGAGCACAGTAGCAGTCAGAGCCCTTAAACAAGGCAGCCATCCCATAGCAACTGAGTCTAGGTTTTTGGACAAGTAAGCCACTGGCCTCTGCCATGGGCCAACTGTCTGGGTGAATAGTCCTAATGCCTTTTTTTTTCTTTTCATGGACAAAAACGTTAAAGGGTTTTTCTACATCCAGGAGTCCTGATGCTGGGGCCTGTCCAAGTGACCGCTTAGTTTCTTGGAATGCCTTCTGTTCCTCCTCCCCCCATTTGAGAGAGCCTCATTCCGGTCTGGTCAGAGCCTCATATAGAGGTTTTTCCAAAGCTAAGAAGGTAGGAATCCAGATTTGGCAGAATCCCGCTGCCCCTAAAAACTCGTGAAGATTCCTCCTGGTCTTAGGTCGTGGCAAGGCTAAAATGACTTCATTTCTTTCAGCCCCTAGTGCTCGGTGTCCCTGGTTGATGACAAAACCCAGATAATGTACTTTCTTTCTACAAATTTGGGCCTTTTTCCATGGGGCTCGATTCAGCAAGATGCTTCACAAGGGTGCAGATACCTGCAAGGCAGTTCTCTGTCGAACTGGCTAAAAGTAGATCATCTACATATTGGAGGAGAGTGCAGTGAAGCTTTTCACAGGGGAAGGTTGCCAGATCTGCAGTTAGGGCTTCTCCAAACAGTGTCAGTGAATTCTTGAAGCCCTAAGGGAGCCTGGTCCAGGTCATTTGCATTTGCCAGCCAGTATTTGGGTTGGTCCATTCAAATGCAAACAAGGGCTGACTCTGTGGAGTTAGTCTGATGCAGAAGAATGCATCTTTTATATGTAGGCAGGTTAACCAGGTTGTGTCTGAAGGCAGCTGGCTCCGCAGGGTGTACAGGTTTGGGACCACTGGGTGCAGCTGTTATTTGGTTAATGGCTCTCAGGTCTTGTACTGGCCAGTAGCCTCCTCCATTTGGCTTTTTGACTGGCAGCTGAGGTGTGTTCCAGGGTGACTGACATTCTCTGAGAATTCCGGCTTCCTTCAGTTGATCCAGGTGCTCTTGTATGCCTAGCTGAGCTTCCGGTGGAATAAGATACTGGTGGAGGCAGGCGTTGGGGCTGTGCTCCTGGCTTTAATTCAACTACAACCGGAGGCGTTTTTTCTGCTAGTCCCAGTGGGTTGTCCTCCGCTCAAGCTAATGGAAAAGCTGATAGAAAGCCTGGTGGGTTTTTCTCCTCCATTTCGCACATGCTGTAAATGTGCCATTCCTCCTCTCGGGGTGTGGAGACAGTCAGAACAAACCTCATGGTCTCAGATTTTAACTACAAGGTGGTCCCCCCAGCCTGACTGAAGGAGATTTGAGCTCCAAATTTAACTAGTAGGTCTTGTCCGAGCAGGGGTACAGGGCAGTCTGGCATGTATAGGAAATCATGCTTTACTATATGACCTCCTAACTTGCACGTTTGGGCTTTGCAAAAAGGCTGGCGGGTTGCTCGATCCCCGGTGGCCCCCATGATAGTTGCAGTCCATGTCCCAAAGGGGGCCACTGGGGTGGTTACAACAGAATGCTCTGTTCTGGTGTCTACCATGAAGGCCGTGTGTTGGCCCCCAACTCTAGTTTGACCATGGGCTCTTGGGAGCCTAAGTGTAGAGTTCGGTCTGTCTCCAGAGTTGGTTCCCACCAAGCTAAAGAATTTTGGGCCCCACCCTTTTTCTCCGCACTGGTCCAGCTTCTTGGCATTTTTCTTACTTGGGCAATCATTTTTCCAATAGCTGAACTCCTTGCAGTATGCACATTGGTTCTCTCCCAGCCAGGGCTGGCCTTCTCTTTGCCTTGGTAGTTTTCGCCTCCTCTCGCCTTCGCTTGGGTGCTTCTCCTGGAACACTGCAGCCAGCAGGATGACTTTTTCTTTCATTATTCAGTCGGCCTCTGTTCTGACTGTTATTTCCTGGTTCATAAAAACTTTATTGGCTATTTCCAAGACTTGGCAGATACTCATTCCAGCGAAGCCTTCCAATTTCTGAAGCTTCCTGTGGATATCCGTGGCCGATTGGGCCACGAAGGCCACATTTGTCATTCTCTGATTGTCTGGGGCCTCTGGGTCAAATGGGGTATAAATTCAGAATGCTTCGCACAGCCGCTCATAGTAGTCTTCCAGAGACTCTTTGGGCCACTGGGTAATGGTAGCGGTTTTGGACATATTGGTAGGGTCTGGCCCCAGCTCATACCCCTGCAAATTGGCTGATACCATTGGATATTCACCCATCCTTCTTCTGTGTTAAAGTCGCAATCAGGATGTCCCTCTGGAACCATCATTCTGGCCCAGATTACATCAATGAATCTGGCGGGAGCGTTCACTTCTAGGAACAAATGGGCTCCCGCCAGTATGTGCCTTCTCTCCTCTGTGTTACAAAGGGTACGGAGAAGGTGCTGGCAGTCTTTCAGGTAGGACGGTGTGTCTGAAAGACAGTTTCAAGGAGATTGATCATGGCCTGGGGATTTTCTGAGTATGAGGGGGTGTGATTCTTCCAATTCAGAAGGTCCGTAATTGAGAAGGGTTGATAGTACATCTTTGGGCATCCTGGATGGATTGTGCCATCCTCCCCAATCTGGTCTGGACCCCGTGTCTCTCAGAGGGGCATCTGGAGAACAGCATCCTGGTTCCTAGGGCACAGGTGTATGCCCCGGTTGGGGCATGGCAGGTCCTGGGCCAGGCCTGGTGGAGAAGCAGACGGTGGTATTGTGTCTGGATTTCCTGGCAGTGGAGCTATGGGTCATATCAGAGGGACATGTCGGGGAGGCGGCTGCTCTTCTCCTGGGTCACCTTGGAGAATGGACTTTGGGTCTTTCAGGGGCCCCTGTGTACTTTCCAGAGAGCATTTTGGGGTTTTTTTTTGTGGCTGTTGTGGGTCTCTCAAAGATGGTGCCAAGAGGATCCTAGCCTGGCCCTTCCTGGTCAAATTGAATGGCACCCATGGGGGCAGGGCTTGGGTGATTCATAGCCAAGAATCTATATAGGGTAACTGGTCTGGGTGGCCAGGATCATCAGACACTGTTTTCCAGACACATTGGACTATTGGAATTTCTGAACTGCTCTCTGTGGGCCAGCCGATCCCAAATGCAGGCCACTCAACCTCACAGAGGGCCCTCAAATTTCCTGGGGTCATTTTTATTCTGTAATCCTCAGAAGAGCCTTTTTTGAAATTTTTCAGCATACAATCCAGGACTATAGGCTTGTCCTGACTTCCCCTCATGCCCTCCCTTGTATGGTGCCATGACTGATGAAGGGGAGGGGTGGCCGCTCCTCATAGTGACCCACTCAGATGCCTGTCTGGCTGCGTTCCTCTTGGAACTTTAAGGCATGTCTTAGCTAAGGTGTACCCTTATAAACCCTGGTCACATTGCCATGAATCACCATTTTGCTTTATGACGTCGCCACGAATCTGCAGTTTTGGGCCCACACATACCCCGTAGCCTGAGCCGTGGGGCAAAACAAACACACATGCAGCAGTCATACAGAGGTTAAACATTCTCTCCTGGGCATCCTTGACTGAGCAACTTCTGATAGTCTCATGGGAGGTGATCAAGCTCCCCTTCTGCTTGGAAGGAGGCCTGACTGGGTCTGAAGTCCCGGGACCTTGCCTTATCCCGCAATTGCTTCTGGTGCCTGAGCTTCCCTTTCAGAGTCTGGCAGAGTCGATGGCTTAGGGTCAGAGAGAGGTGGTCGACCGTGGGTCTACTGAAATCAGTAGGGCGCGCCTTCCTGTCATGCCAGCCGTGAACTGCTTTTCCGTACCGGTGGCCCCAAGTGACCAATGTGGTTGGTTTTCCCAGTCAGGGAACCAAATTTTAGGCTCTCCTGTGACAAACCAAGGGGCTCTCTTTTTGGAAGTTTTTCTTTGGCAAGTTTCCGGCAAACTCAGGGAGTATTCTCCAAAGTCTGAGCACGGGCTTCAGGTTAGGATACACTTATATAGGTTAGAGCAAGCTTGGGAAGACAGAGGTGTAAATTAGGGAAGGGAATTTCAAGCGCAGGGAATTCTTTGTCTGTTGGTGACTTATCAGTTGTCTGTAGTATTCCTGCAACATTACAGCAACATTCCTGCAACATTCCAGCAAGCTCAGACCACAAGATGTTTTATGGCTCTCTAGCTTGGGTGGTCTTCATGGCTGCTGGGAAGCGGCGGACAGGCATTTTTCCCTACAATTTCACTTCGTATGAAGTGCAAAATTCCATCCATGTTGTCTTAAAAGACAGGATTTTATCTTTTCTAAGCACTGTTGTAATTTTTCATTGTGTATATATACCATATCTTCTTTATCCATTCGTCTCATGATAGACACTTAGGTAATTTCTAATTCTTAGCTATTATAAATAATGCACAATAAACATGGAGGTGCATATATCTTTGCGAATTAGTGTTTTTGTGTCTTTAGGGTAAATACCCAGATATGGGATGATGGGATCATGTGGGATTTCTATTTTCAATTTTTTAAGGACTCTCCATTCTGCTTACCATGAGGGTTGCACCAATTTGCATTTCCACCACCAACAATGTAAAAGTGTTCCCTTTTCTCCTCATCTTCCCCAATATTTGTTGTTTCCAGACTTTTGAATAATAGCTAATCTCACAGGTATTAAGTGATATCTCTTTGTTGTTTTGATTTGCATTTCCCTATTAACAAGTGAGGGAGAACATCTTTTCATATCTCTATGGCCATCTGTATCTCTTCTTTGGAGAGGTGTCTATCCAGTTCTTCTGCCCACTTTTGATTGGATTGTTTTTCTGTTGTTGAGTTTTATAAGTTCATCGCATATTTTGGATATTATCACATGCTCTTGGGAACTTTCTCATAAATTAACTGAGTGAGTCTATTTCTGGTAATTCAGTTGTGTTCCACTTATCTGTATCTCTGTTATTATTCCAGTACCATACAGTTTGAATCACTATTACTTTGTAGTATATAGCTCAGTATCTCAGAGTGTGATACCTCCAGTTTTGTTCTTTTTTCTCATGATTACTTTGGCTATTTGGGGTGTATTATTATTTAATATTAATTTTTTAATTGTTCTATTTCCTCGAAAAATTCCACTAGGATTTTTATGGGATTGTATTAAACCTGTACATTGCTTTAGATTGGCCATTTAAATAATGTTAATTTCTCACAGCCATGAACACAGGATATTTTTATATCTCTTTGTATCTTCCTCTATTTCTTTAAAAAAATTTTTTCAAAGGATAAGTAAAGGCAGAAATGAAGATAAGCAGGCAGGCAGGAAGAGAAAGGAGAAGCATTTTATTTATTTTTATTTAGCATTCATCTTGGTTGTTTTCACTGGCACCAGGACATGAACCCTGGTCCTTGGGATGTATGTGAATATGCTCTCAGTTGGTTGGGGCAGACCTAACTGCTCCTCAATCAGGGAAAGCCCCTTTATTTCTTTTAAGAAAGTCTTATAGTTTTCAATGTATAGATGTTTCACCACCCTTGTTAAGGATATTCCAAGGTATTTGATTCCTTTTCTTCTATTGCTAATGGGATAGATTACTTGATTTCATTGTCTTTTATCGTATTGCGTGCATATACAAATGCAAAGGAATTTTTGTGCATTGATTTTGTATCCAGCCACTTTATTGTACTCATTAATTCTAGTAGCTTTTTGATAGAGGTTTTAGGGTTTTCTGCATATATTATCATGTCATCTGCAAACAGAGATAGTTTTACTTCCTTCTTTCAATTTGAATTCCTTTTATTTCTACTTCTTGCCTAATTGATCTGATGAAGACCTCCTGTACAATATTAAATAGCAGTGGTGAGAGTGGAAAGCCTTGTCTTGTTCCTGATCTTAGAGGGAATGGATTTAGTTTTTTACCATTGACTATGAGGTTGACTGAGGGTTTATCATATATGACCTTTATTATATTGAGGTATGTACCTTCTGTCCCCATTTTTGTGGAGTTTCTATCATAAATGGGTACTGAATCTTCTCAAAAGTTTCTCTGCATCTATTGATATGATCATATAATTTTTCTCCTTGCTCTTGTTGATGTGGTCTGTTACATTAATAGGTTTGAATATTTTGAACCTTACATTTCTAAGATAAGTTTCACTTGATCATGATGGATGATCCCTTTGATGTATTGTTGAATTCAGTTTGCGAATACAGGTACAGGTGAGTAGGCAGTTAGGAAGAAGAGGAGGAAGAAGCATTTTATTTTATTTGATTGTTCGTCTTGATTATTTCCCAAGGCTCAGGTCTTAAGCTTGGAACTTTGGAATGTATGTGGACTGTACCCAGTGAGCTAAACCACTAGTCCTCGAGGGTTCACTGGTCTGCTAATATTTTGTTGAGAATTTTTACATCTATGCTCATTCAAGATGTTGGTGTGTACTTTTCTCTCTTGCTAATATCTTTATCTGCTTTTAGTGTCAGTGTGATGTTGGCCTAATTGATAATGTTTAGAAATATTCCCTGTTCTTCAATTTTGTGGAATAGTTTGAGAAGAATAGGTATTAATTCTTCTCTGAAGATTTTGTAAAACTTACTAGTAAAGTTGTCTCTCCAGGGCTTTTATTTTTGAGGAGACTTTTAATTACCTTTTCATTGTCCTTGCTCGTGATATTTCTGTTCAGGTTTTCAATTTCTTCCTGATTCAGTCTTGGTAGGCTGTATGCTTCTAAAACTCTGTCCCCCTGGACCTGTTTCCTGGTGACCTAGCAGTTTAGTACACCACCAGAAGTATTCCACATACATCCCAAGGCCCCTGGTTCAAGACACAGGACCTCAGAAAATAACCTAGATGAACAACTAAATAAAATAAATAAAGTGCTTCTTCTTCCTCTCTCTTCCTGCCTGTCTACCAACTACCTTCATCCCTGCCTGCACCTTTCCTTAAAAAAAATCTGTCCATTCCTGCAATGTTGTCCAATTTAGTGGCATAAAGCTGTTCATAGTAGTCTCTTTATGATGTTTTGTATTTCTGAGGTATCTGCTGTAATTCTACCCTTTCATTTCTGATTCTAGTTATAAATCTTTTCTCTTTTTTTCTTAACGAGTCTAGTCAAAGGTTTGTCAATTTTGCTTGTTTTTTCAAAGATTCAGCTTTGGGTTACATTAATCTTCTGTATTACCTTTATTTCTATTTCATTTATTTCTGCTCAAATTTTTATTTTTAAAAATTTGTGCTGACTTTTGGTTTCAATTCTTTGTCTTTTTCTAGTTGTTTAGATGTAGGATGAGATTATTTATCTGCAATTTTTCTTATTTCTTGAGGTTGACCTGGGTTGCAATAAGTTTCCCTCTTAGTACTACGTTTGCCACATCACATAAGTTCTGGTAGCTTGTGTCCTCATTCTTCTTGTCTCCATGTGCTTTTTAAATTCTCCTTTGATTTCCTCCTTTACCCAAGAAAAGAGTTGTTCAGAAGCATGTTGTTTTGCCTCCACATATTTTGGAATCTTCCCTGCTTTCTTTTTCTGTGATTTCTAATTTTAAACCATTGTGATTAGAGAAGATGCTTGGCATGGTTTCAGTCTTGTAAATTTGTTGAGACATATTTTGTGTTACACCATATGGTCCAACCTTGACAATGTTCCATGTACACTCGAGAAAAATGTGAATTATGCAGTTGTTGGATGAAGTGTGTGGTATATGTGTATTAAAGCCATCTGATCTAAATTGTCATTTAAGTATTGTTTTCTTGTTAATTTTCTGCCTGGTTGATCTGTCCATTTTTGTAAGTGGGGTGTTGAAGTCTTCTGCTATTATTGTATTACTGTCAGTATCTCTCTTTAGTTCTATTAATAATTACTTTATGTATATTGAGACTCCTTCATTCAGTGCATATATATTAATAAGTTATTTCTTCATGCTGCATTGATACTTTAATCATTATATAATATCAGTTTCTATCTTTTGTTACCCTCTTTAGTTGGAAGTCTATTTTATCTTATATAAGGCTGTCCCTGCTTTTGTTTTTGGTTACCATTTGACAATAGGTTTGGCTTCTAACCATTGGCTCTGAGCCTAGGCTTAGCTTTTAAAAGAGGAGGAGTCTTCTGCATGCAACAGAAAGTTGTATTATTTTTGTAATCTATTCAGCCTCTCTGTGTCTTTTGATTGGAGAGTTCAATCCATTAATGTTGGGGACAGAAAATAAAGCAAGGTCAGAGTTGGAGCTGGCAGAACATCAAGGACACCAGACCTGGGGCACCTGGCAAAGGCCACCATGTGAAAACACTCGGACAGTGTCTGTGACTGTTCACCTGCCAAAATAAGATATAGTTGTGTAGTTAGAGAGCAAAGGATGTATAAGCAATCCATTGTAACTATAAAATTGCTTGTGTAAGCTGCTTGAAGTAATGCTGTGTATGAACCCAATAAATAGGTGAAGACTAGAATGGTCAGGGCCTTCAGTCTGAGAAAGAGAGACCATTGGCTCCCTGACCCCCTACCTTTTCTATCCTCTCATTCTCTTGAGTTTCTCATTCTTCTGCGTCGCCCCTTCCTCAGGCCCTGTTCCCAGGGAACATTCAATCCTGTACATTAACATTTAGGGTGATTATTGATATATAACCGTTTATTGCCATTTTCTTCATTGTTTTATGGGTGTTGTTGCTGACAGTACTTTTGTTCATCTCTTTCTCTTCTTAGGTGAATTGAATGTAGTTATGTTGTGTTTAGTTTCCCTTTTATTTTCTTCTTTGCTTTTTCCTGGAGATGTGTTTTGAGGTTACCCTGGGGTTTACAATAAAGTTTCTGTGCTTATATCTTGTTTTCACTTGGAAGTAAGTTCACTTGAGCTCATTCTAATCATCCACATTTTTATTCTCCTCCCCACTTTTTTATATTTTGATGTCTTGCTGTTTTAAAATAGGACAATTTTTAGTATTTTTGGTGAAGCTGGCAATGAATTTGTTTAACTTCTGCTTGTCTGAAAAACTCTTAAGTGATACTCTTATCAGCGTAGAGTGTCAGTATCTTTGGTTGGAAGTTCTTTTCTTTCAGTACTTTGATTCTATCCTGATATTCCTTTCTGGTCTATAAAGTTTCAGCTGATAAATCTGCTAGCTGTCTTAAGGGGGCTCCTTTGTGAGTAACTTCTTTTTCTCTAGCTGCTCTCTTTATCTTATATTTTTGTTATTTTAATAATAGTGTGTCTCGGCTTAGGTATGTTTGGGTTTCTTTGATTTTGAACTCTTTGTGCTTCCTGGGTCTAGAGGTCTGTTTTCTTCCTCAGGTTAGGGAAATTCTCAGCTATTATTTCTTCAAATATAGGTTCTGCTCACTTTTCTCTCTCTTCTCCATCTGGGACCCCTATGATACAAATGTTATTCCTCTTGATGTTATCTCATAGGTGTCATATGCTTGCTTTCTTTTAATTCTTTCTTTTTGCTCCTCTGCTTGAGTGCATTTCACTGCCCCATCTTCTAGCTCACTGATTCTACTTCGTCCAGCCTCCTGTTGAGCCCTTCTATTTTGTTCCTATAGTTAAGTTATTGTGTTCTTTGGCGCCGTGAATTCTGTTTTGAGCTGCCTCATATCTTCTCTCTCTTTGTTATAGTTCTTTTTTTATTCCTTCATTGTTTTCTTGATTTCAGTGAGTATGATTATCACTGTTACTTTAAAAGTCTTCACCAGGTAGTTTTCTTAAGTCTGTTGCATTAAAATTCCCCCCTGGGGTTTTGTTTAAATCCATCATTTTGTGTCTGTTTCTCTGTCTCTTCCATCTCTGTTTATTTCTGAGTGTTAGGTTTTCTTGATGTAAGGGCCTTGTTTTAGGGTGTCGAGTAGCACAGAATAGACCTGGATCTTGGTCTTGGAACACTGGACTTCCTTTAGTTGTGTGACCTCAGCAATGCTTGGATTTGTTGAAGCTTTAAGGAAAACCCTCTGTTGAGGCCTGAGAGTTTGATCTACAGGTTTGGAGTTGACATAGGGATTGCAGAGGTTTCTCCCAATGTCAGAGGCTTTATTTGGTCGTGAAATAAATTGAGACCCAAGAGTTCTGGGCCCACAGTCAGCAGGCAGGCTGCATTCCCAACACAACCAACCAAAAGGAGATAGCTGGGAGCTGTTGTTAGTATAATACCTTCCCTTCTGAAAGTATCTCAGTCTTCTGGAGGAGTTTTAGTCCCAGGAGGAGATGGTAACCATGCCTTTTGGCCTAGGGGGCAAATTTCAGCAGGTAGCGAGCAAATAAGAAGGTATTTTGCTGTAGTTACAGGCTGTCATTTTGATGGAGCCCTTTCAATTATTTGCCCTATGAGAGGGGTAGAAAGGAATGCTCCTTGCCAGGAAACAACCCACTGCCCACTTGAGTGCTATTAGGCCTGGTTATTTGTTACTGGCTACCCACCACTGATATGTAGTGGAAAATGGTGTCCGATCTGCTGCACAGGAAGGCCACAGTAAGGTCTGACAGCATAGCACCAGTGTACTAATGGTAGAGAAGGTAGGCACTTCACCCTAGAGGCTTTCCCATAATCCTGGCCTCCAGTACTGTTTCCCTGTGGAAGTGACATGTCTGTTTTCTGGGACATCAATCTTTCTACCCTGCACAGAGGCCCCTGGCTCAGTGATTGCAAACCAGCTCAGGAGCTCTCAATGCCAGATAAAGTCCTTTAACTCTGGGGGCATGTCAGTTTCACCACACTCTGCCAGAGGTTAGAGTCTCAGACAGGGAGATGTGATATAAGACAGATCTGCCTCTCCTACCTTTTTTGGAGGCATATGAATGGCTCCTCTTTCTGAGGAGGTGCTGGTTCTTTTTTTTTTTTTTTTTTACAGATTGTAGTAGCCAAATAGATGTTTTTGTAGTTGTTCTGTGGGGAGGAAGGAGCCTGAGATCTTAACAGTCCACCATCTTGGAACTGAATCCCTACTATAAGCATTTTTAAGTAAATACTGTTTCTGTCTACAGACATGTGTTTTTTCTAGATGTTTAGTTACTTATTTAGCCTGTAAATTTCATTCTCTCAAAGTCTGAAGAAGTTTCATTGATTTTCTTTTTTTGAATGCGAAAAAATTATTTTTTACACATTGTGAAAGCAATGTGTATTCAAGTTTTCTACGTCTCTGAGGTGGAAACAGAATCCCCAATATGTTTTTAAGTAAATGCTTTTTAGTTGGAAACTACAGGGAAATATATTTCATCTTTCAATGCATATTTATAAATAACACTTTTGATGAACATGAACTCTGTAGTTTTATTTTCTATTAAGTACACTTGAAAGATACATCTTCCTGCTTCACTGCTATAATCAATGTCCAGTATGAATACATTTAATAATTGTTTATGTTATTTTGACTACATTTAAATTTTTGCCTCATGTCTTTTATATTATCAATCTACCAACTTATTAATTATACCCTTCATTACATGCATACTCAATAAATATACCCACAGTATATACATTAATTAAGTGAGATATTACTGATATACTCTCTGAATGCCAGTCTGGATACAGTGGAGAATTTGTCAATTTAATTGTTATTTAGAACTGTCTAAATAGTCAACTAGGCTCTCCCTGCTGACTCCTTGCTTACCTTTTTGAAAGTTCTAAACTTTCTTTACAGAGTGCTCTTTCTCTTTCCTCTTATAAAGACTAGTGCAAATGTTAACTTCTTCATGAGACTTTCGTCATCGTTCCATCTCAAATAAATTGCTGTCTCCTTCTTATTCTTAAAACACTCATTCTAGATTCTTGTAATAAATTCATCTGTGAATCTTCAAATGCCTTACAAATAAAACAACGAAATAACTCAGATAATTCCAGTGAGCAATTAAAATATTGTCAATCATGTATATTCATTTCTAGATAGTATTATGTGGGGTATAAAAGTAGCTCTGCAAATCTCAGTTGCAGGATAGATGCTGATGTAAAGCCTTGTTTACATCAACAAATAATACATTGGGAAAATAAATGATAAAACTTCAACATTACCATATGCTTTACCTTTATTATACATGATATATGTGTGGTGATCTGATTATACACATCCTTACTAATTGGCATGAAAAATTTTCTGTTATTTAGCATTAGTTGGAGAATCTGGTTATAAAATTGTATGTTTAATATAATACCATCCAAATGCGCAGTTTGGGTACTCCCTGATGGAATCCATATTGGGTACAGTCCACATACATCCTAAGGTCCTATGTCCGCATTCAGGGCAGGCAGGAACCATCAAGATAAACAACTGAATAAAAATTGCTTCTTCCTCCTCTCTTTTCCTTCTTGCTTGACTACTCCCCTTCATTCCTGCCTACACCTCTCCTTTAAAAAAATGTTCTACCTATAGCATTCACTTACTAATATTTTTTAATACATATGTATAATTCTGGAAGGATAGATAGCAAAATATAACAGTTTTGTTCAGATAGAAGATTTAGATACTTTATTATATACTCTTTATAGTTTTATGTGTTATCTGGATGTTCTTTAATGAATGTGTCTTGTTTTTATAATCAGAAAAACACCAAAATGTTAATTTCAATATTGGTGAAAAGTAGATGAGAAAAAGTGTTGGGGATGAAAGTCTTGAGTGAATTGATAAAAGCTCTTAAATAGTAAATAAATAACAAAACCTTTAACTATGTGAGGTGAGGTGATAGATATATTCTTTATCATAATCTCCTTGGTAATAATTCCGTAATGTATATGTATGTGAAATCTTAACATTGTATGCTTTAAATATAGATCAGTCTATTTGCAGTTATTCCTCAGTGGATTAAAACAGCAGAGCAGCAAACTAAATAAAGAATGCAACAATGAGATTCTATAAATATTCAAGTAGTAATAATGTAATAGCAATGAATTTCCATTTACCGTGCCTTGCTTGTTAGGAACTTTTAAACAAAACCCTTCCTCTGCTATTTCGAAGTGACACTTGTAAATTTGTTTTATTTTATTTCAGATAGTATACATGCGAAGAGGAATTTTTCCTGTTTGGTTTTCAATTCAAACATCCCAACAACTTTCTTTCTTTTTTCTTAATTAACAACACTCTTCACTGAAAAAGTAGCACACGGATATGGTAGTATTTTTCAAAAAGTCAAAGGGTACACAATATAAATATCTCTCTTCCACCCTGGATACCCAGGTCCTTTCCCTAGAGTAACTGACTATATTAATAGTGTCATACATATCCTTTCATGTAATAGTTTTATATATTTTTCTTTTACACAAATAAGGGCACAGTATTCATATCATTTGATATTCAGCTTTTGTGCAGTTAGCTATATATCTCAGAAATTTTTATAGAGACATATAAACCTGCCACATCCTTGAACAGCTTAACATTGTACAAAAGTTATTTAAACATTTACCCAAATGAAAGGCACAGAGTCTACTCTTTTGCTATTATAAACAGACCTGCAATAAATATCTTTAAGTGTAGATGTCTGTATGGATTTTAGCATGTAATACCTAGAAGATACAATCTGAGTAATATGGTTAATGGATCAAAATATGTGTATCTTTTTGTTTTGATAAATGTTCTTAATTGCACTCCACGCTAGTAACATCAATATATGCTTCAACTAACAATGTATGAGGGTCCACAGCTTTCTCTACTCTGTATTGATGTCTAATCTCCTGTGTATAATTAAATATTTGAATCTTTAGTAATCTGATAGGAGAAATAATTTGTATACTTGTTTCAATTTAGATATTTTAGTTTGTGTTAATTAATCTTATTTTCATGTTTACAAGTAACTTCTATGCTTTTCCTCTGATTTGCCTCAGTGCTCTTTGCTCATCCTTACATTGGTTCATTTTTTGTCTTATTTGGAAGGATTTAGAAGGGTTCTTTATATCTTAAGAAATATAGTCCTTAGTAATAGGTGTTACAAGAATATTTTTCAGTTTTCATTTATGTTTGGATTTTTACAGGGTGTTTTTTTCTGAGAAAATATGAAAATTCTTCATATAGTTATATTTATCAGTTTTTTCTTTAAAGTTTCTGTGTTCTATGTCTTTAGGAAGGCTTTTTTCATGTCATGGACATAAACATTTCCCAATATTTTCTTCTAAGATGTCCCAAATCTTTATATTAAAATATTTGAGCCATCTGACTTTAAGTAAGGAGTAAGAATTCAGGTTTATCGCCCCCACTCAAAATAGATAGCCAGTTATTCCAACATCATTTCTTGGACAATTTTTTTCCTCATTTTTTTTCCAAAGACATTCTTTATCATATACTATATTCCATGTTTGGACTGTTTTCTATTTCATTGATCTATCTATTCATATGCCAGTACCAAATGTTTTCATTTACTGTATCTTCATATGATATTTTAATATCTGGTTAGGTGAGACTCTTCTCGATTCTGGCGGGGTCAGTATTTTACTTCCCCTTCACTCCTTTGGCTTATCTCACTAAGCATAATTCTCTCCAAGTCCATCCATGTTGTTTCAAATGGCAGTATCTCTCCCTTTTTGATGGTTGCGTAGTATTCCATTGTATATATGTATATATATATATATATACACATCTTATTTATTCACTTATATGTTGATGGGTATTTAGGTATTTTCCAGCTGTTAGCTATTATGAATAGTGCTGCAGTGACCCAAAGGGAACAGGCAACTGGGTACATAGGATCATAGACTCAAGGTTTATAAAAGCATCTGTTTTCTAGAGACTCCAAAATGTGACAAGCAACAGCCATTCCCTTTGTGAATAGCAAGACTGAGAAAGACAATTGATTGCATGAGAAGCCCATGGCCAATAAATTGCCATCATAGGTGTTCTAGTTACTGCTGGAGGTATAAGAGGAGGTTGCTAAAACCCCTGCTATGAAGGTTCTTTGAGGGCACTAACAAGACTGATTGTTGATGTATAGCTTTTATAGTTTTTTGTTTGAGGTTCCATTTAAGGTAGGTGCATTTGCAAGTAACAGTATCAGTGAGATAAAATTATAAATGAGGAGTATGTTGTCTCCAGAACCCCCAAAAGGTTAAGAGATATTGCATTTATATTTGAGTGCTGAGAGGGTCAATAGCTGTTTCCTGAATGTGTCAGTCTTAAGTTTGTAGTAATCCATTGTGAGACACCATCCATTCTTCTCAGGTTTAAGACCAGGCTATATTGGAATACTAAATAAAGAAGCCATTTTGCACTGGGTCTTATGTAAGTTTAAATACCCGCAGGTTCTATTTTAATTTACGTTGGGCCATATTAATGATTTTTACTTGGAAGTGGGGTAGGGCTGTCCTTGGAATTTCAATTTGTCAAGTCAATTAGAGTCAACTACTTTCAGTTATTTCTCATTGAATCAGACCATCCATACTTCTATGAGGTATTTTAGGGCAATGGATGTTATGACTATGGAAAATTTAGGCAATAGTTTCACATGGTTAAGAAAAGGTATCCTAAATTGTCCTCTATTTTATATTCTGTAACTTGCGTCTAATTGCAAGGGCACTATTTAATTTTAGAACATTGCCATTCTAATTTGAGCCCAGGTATTGATGAAGTCCTTGAAGGTTTACCAATTGGAGCAACATAGCAGATTTTAAATTCAGAACTGTTGTTGTAGCGGCACAAAAGCAAAATAGCACTCTTTTTACTGAATACATAATTTACATAAATTTTGAATTTCCTGCTGGATCACATTGTGGGATTTTGTTTCACTTTTATATGTTTCTTCCTCTACTATCCAGGTTTCTTTATTTTATTCAACTTTTTTTTGTTTCTTTCTTTGTCACTGGGTATACTACAAGAATGAGGGATTCTATTTACGCTGCCTAAATTCACAAATTCTTCCTCCAGAGAGCCTCAAATCAGTGTTTTAAGGTTAGGGGCCTTCCCTATTACAATGGGCATATGACTTAAGGACCCAAGGCTATGGCTATTTTTTATTATTTTTGTGTTTTAATCTTCATACTAGCTTTATATGTGATTTATCCACTTTTGTTACTATATTTATCTTTACCAGTGAGATTTATATTTTCATTTGTTTTCTTGCTACTAATCCACATTATTTCATTTCAGCTTAAAGAAATTCCTTTATCATTTATTATAAGACTGGTTGAATGATGATGAATGCCTTTAGCTTTTGTTTGTTTAGAAAACTTTATCTCTCCTTCAATTCTGAATGATAATTTTGTCAGATACAGTATTCTTGGTTGGAAGGTTTTTTTCCTCAACACTTTTAATACATCATGCTACATCTGGCCTGCAAAGTTTCTGCTGAAAAATCTGCTAATAGTTTTATGCAAGTTCCCTTGTACATAACACATTTTCTGATTCTGTTAATATTCTCTCCTTGTCTTTAACTTTTTACTTTTTACTTACGGAATGTATTGGTATGGGTCTCTTTGGGTTCATTTTTTTTGCAGCCTTGTCACTCAACCCTGGCCTAGCTCTTGATTGTCTCTCAGACCTTTGTAGGAGTTACTGATGAGCTGTTGCAAGGCAGAGGGAGACTATCGAGATGGTGTCCTGTGGCTTACATTTCCTGAGTGAAACTCTGTAGGCCCCTAAAAGTGTGCCAAATTTGTAGCCTGCACCTTAGTTCAAAGATCTAAAAGTAAACAAATAGGCCTCTGACAGAGATACTGAGGGTGTGTTTCAGTCTGCTGTCTGTACAGTGTCCTGAGAGTGGTAGCCTGCCAAGAACTGTCTCTCTTGATTGTTATAGTACCATGGGATCCAGGAATGCAAGCCCCCCTGGTCACCAGAGTCAAGTGATTAATGGGCATCCCCTGAACAACAGTTACAAAAATCAGGACACTAGTTGCATAAAAGTGTTATTTCTGAGAGATACTGACCCCTGAAGTGTGGCAAAGGGATAGCATAAAGATAGTACCAACCCTCTGACATCTAGAAAGGATTACATTCAGTCCTTAGATGTGTGTTTAATGAGAAGTCTTCCCCTCTGGCAACAGATATGATTATAAGTTAATAGAACTCTCACAGAAGTCTCAGCTCCTGGGTGCTTTACGTCTTGCTTCACCCTAACTATTTAAGAATTCTTTATCTGGGACTTGATATCTAAAATATATAAAGAACTCATAAAACTCAGTAGGGGAAAAACAAACAACCTAATCAGAAAATCAGCAGAAGATGTGAATAGAAACTTCTCCAAAGAAAACATAAGAGATGGACAACAGACATATGAAAAGATGTTCTTCCTGTCTTGTTATTAGGAAAATGCAAATGCAAGTGACGATGAAATTTCACCTCTCACCTATGAGAATGGCTATTATTCAAAAGGCAAGAAACAACTGTTGGAGAGGATTTGAAGAGATAGGAATCCTTTTATACTGTTGGTGAGAGTGTAAATTGTTGCAACCTTTATAGAAAGCACTATGGAAAATCCTCAAAAAGTTGAAAATGGAAATCCCATATGATCCTGTCATCCCACTTCTGGGTATTTACCTGAAAAACAACCCCATGTTTATTGCAGCACGATTTACAATAGCCAAGAATTGAAAAGTACCTAATTGCTCATTATCAGATGAATGAATAATGAAGATATGGTATCTGTCTATCTGTGTATCCATCTGTCTCTATATCTATCTATATATCTATATAATGGAATATTGCATGGCCCTGAAAAAGATGAAATCCTGTTACGTGTGACCATAAGGATGGAACTGGGGGGGACTATGCTAAATGAAATAAGTCAGAAAGAGAAGACAAATACTGGATGATCTTACTCATATGTGAAATATAAGAAACAAAGCAAATAAACAGACAAAACAATCCTTGGACATTGACAATAGACAGAATTTACTAGTGAGAAAAGGGTTAGGGGCATTGTGGATACAAAGCCTATTACTCTTCAAAGCTAGGTATTTTGGTGACTCATCTCTCAGGTGCAGGTCTTAAAGTTGGGTTCTGTATGGAGCAGGTTAACATAACCTACTCCATTTTATTTAAGATTGATGTAACTGACTTTATTTGTTACAGGAGTGTAAAGCATGATGTAATTTGTTCTGTTCAAGAGTGATAAGAATGATGTAGTATTTGAAAGTGTGCCCAGACATGTAGATGTGACACACCTGTCTTATAGAAATTCTTGCCCAGAAAAATCACATAAAATAGAGCTCAGACCCAAGCAAAACACAGTCCAAGCAGAAGCATTCACACTGTGCTGTGTTCTGGTCTGTTCTGCCCAGATGGGTACCTGCCCTGAGGCAGAACTCAACCCAGAGAACAGCCGAGACCAAAACTTCAGTTTGGCTAGAACAAAACCCAGCCTGGGGCACACCCTGGTGGAGTAGCAGTTTGGTCAAATGCCTTCAGCCAGCACACTTCACATATACCCAAGGACCCCGGTTCACATTCTGGGGTAGGGGCAGGGAGGGGGCTGGGGGAACAATCAAGATAAACAACTTAATAAAATTAAATGCTTCTTCCTCCTCTCTCTTCCTGCCTACCTGTCTCTGTTCACCTTCTTTCCTGCCTGCAGCTTTCCTTTGGAAAAAAAAGAAGTCTGGTGATGAATGGCCCTGACCATAGCTTTTGACTAACTGGAACCCTAAGCATAATGTCATTGGTTCTGGACTCCTGCTTCCAGGGTCCTAATTCCTGACTCCTAGCTGTGACCCTGATAGTCACATCCTGCAGCACCAACAGTGGCTCTTGGGTACTGGGTTCTTTCACTTGCTCATTCTCCCTTTTAATGAATTCTCAGGCCATAGCATAATTGTAACTAGCAATGCACTAAACCCTCTGGAATTGCCCAGAAGGAACAGCGTGCATTGCCAGTTAAACTGCCGGGACTGTGAGGTTAATAACCTGGATTCTTCTTGGTTTTGAGTGCATTTTCAAAGAAACATGAGATTTGTATCTCCATTACATACTAGAGGGAACATATTCTTTTCCCTTGCTCACCACAGGGTCCCTGGCATGCATTTCAAACCTGTTATCTAGGTTTTTAAGTTCCCCCTGATTTCTGGTTGCTGTGTTGCCGAGTAGAGGTGAGATTTATGGCACAATTGTATCTTAGCCTCTCATGCCCACTTTGATGTGAGGTTGTTTTTGTCTCTTTTTTGCCCAATCTGTAGGAATCACACTAGTTTTAGGTTTTTTTCAGAGGAAATTGTAGATATAGTGTGTCTATGGGAAGAGGTGAGTTCAGGATCTTCCTACAACTCCATCTTTGATGTATTTTTCTTTTGCTTAAAACCCTTGCATCTTGGAACTGTAGTACCTTTACAATCAATCTGTCTCTCATAGCCAAGACTGTATGTAACATCTCCAGGGCTGGATGCCATCTTTTCTCTGTGTGCTCCTTTCTTTCTCCATAGAATGTGGATCACTGTCAAGATCCATGAGCCCTTTATAAATGCTGATCATTTCAGGGCAGCCTCAATTCAACTCATCTCAGAGGCACAAAAAAATACAGGCATGGAATGCAGCTAGGAAGTAATATAGGCAGGATCCAAGTTTATATCATTGTAGATTTGACCCTGGAATGTAGTATACTCCTATTTGTATGACTTCATCTTTTCTCTATATAGAAGATGTAAGACTCTTTCCATACAGTGATCAAAGATGATAGAACTTCCTAAATTGGTTAACTGGTGGTTGTATATTTTCATCTTTAATGAGGCACTGATTAGCCCGTTTCTGAAAGTGTCAGAAAGCCCATATAGTTAAATTTACCCTCTGAACTACAAAAGGAACTTCTGACATACCAACAACTCTAGCAGTGAAAAATGCCTGCCATTCTAACCTTTTGTGCTTTTAGAAATAATTTAAAAGTTCAAGAAATCGTTTGGTAACACACCCTGGTGGCCTAGCAGATAAGGCCATGGGGCATATTCCACATACATCCCAAGGACCCACGTTCGAGACCTGGGGCAGTGGGGAACAACTAGGACGAATAACTAAGCAAAATAAATATTTCTTCCTCCTCTCTCTCTTCCTGCCTGTCTGCACGTCTTCATTCCTGCCTGCACCTTTTCTTTAAAAAAAAAGAAAGAAATCATTTGATAAATTGTCACCTAAATGAATATTATATTTGCTTGCATATTTGTGCAACTATTTCCTCAACTAGTTCCTCTTTTCCATTTAAAAAACAGGAGGAGCAGGAAGAAGAAAAAAATGTATAAGCCGTACCATTTTTCTCCTCACCTGTTTTTCATACTGCAGTAGAAGTGTCTCAAAGCAGAACTAATTTTCTGATTGCAGATATGAAAATTTAATGTTTGATATTGCTTGGAAGAGTGAGTATAATGAGGAGGGGCAATTGAATAACACTAGCTATCCCTTACGTCTTTTACTTTAAAGAAACAACTATTTCAGTCTTTCCTATAGGAGTCTGAAAGTCATCCCTTCTTCCTGCCCTTGCAATACTTTATTGAAAATTATTAATGTGCCTTTCTCTGTTTAAAATCCCCGCCTAAGTTGACACAGAACACTTACAGGTATATGTATAGAGGGAAATTAAAGTCAGAAGAACTGTAATGTTCTGCTCCTAAGAAGGAGGATATTTATCTTTTGACTTTCAAAATCTGATTGTACACAAATTTTAAGTTATTAGTTAGTACATTTTATTCCTGCCTTGGCCAAGGTTTAGTAAGGATAAGTGTAACAGTATCAGAGACCAACCACAATATCCTATGGTGAACTTTCAATTATCTGTTATTTCAATTATATTTTTATTATTTCATTTTAAAATAATTATAGTGGAATAAAAGTACATAGTCTTTATGATTTATGTTTTATAACTGATTTTTAAAAGATTTTCTAACTTGCTTTAAGACCTAGAGATTGTTTTAGAGATGTTTCCTATATGCTTGAGAAGGATTCTTTAATTTTTACTCTCACCAACCAGCAAGTGGGGCATTCAAGAGGTAGGTCAAATTAGTTATAGACAAAGTAAATAAATTGCATTTTCTTTGCACAATAAGTTTTAGTGTGAGGTTAAATTTTAAATATTTCTTTTGCAATTTGAAAAGGTTGGAAACACTATATGTAAGCCATGTCTCTCAGTGATTTTCAGATATTTTTGCTTTGAAGCAGAAAGAAACTTCTGAAACAGTAAGAAAATGATAGATTTCAATTCCAGTTACACTGACCCCTGACTTCTGTATAAATCTGAGTGAATCACTCATTCTTAGCAAATGGTCTTGAGCATATACAAGTCAAACAAAAATTTCCAGAGATGCATTGGGACCCAAATGCTTGCATCATCTTCCCTTTGTCTTTGGAAGTGATAATAAAGAAAATGCAAGCTAGGTCCATGTATATGGCACATAATAGTTATGGTACATTAATATTATTACATATAGGGTAAAAGAAGCAGTCAAAGAAATAGTTTGATCATAAAAATGAATATAATTAGGTCACAACATATTAACACTGAAACTTTTAGCAATAGATTGCATGATTATCACAAAGCATTTTATTTAATGCAGAATATTTCAAGAAATAATTAGAATATAATATGGGTTGAAAAATTAAAAAAAACTATTTGCAAAAATGTTACTGTTATTAATAGCCTACTTTTATATCACACTTTGAAGTTTACAAAGCACTTTCACATTCATTTAGAAGCCATAATTTATTTTAAATATGCAAGTGAATAAAAATGCATTCAAGTGAATTTATTGTGAGGTATATGGAAAAGAGAGATCCAATGTTTAAAAATTACACATAAGTCAAACTATATTTCTAGAATTAATTGATTTAAGTAAAGCTGTGAATTCTGTGAAAATTACACATATTACTCTTACACATAATATTACCTCTTTATGTATTGGTTCTTCTTGGAAAAATGAGGCTCTGGGAATTTTTCTCTCACATTTATCCCATTTTTTTCATAACAAAATATATATTGTATTTTCTATAAGTTAATTTAAGATTTTAGGTCTCTGACATATTTAGGCATATAATCCTGAATAAGGCAATTACCCAAGCAAGGCTTAATTTCCTCATTGCTAATTGAGAATGTTGGTTTAGACGCTGTCTAAGACTTTTTCCAACTCTGACATTTTTAATCTATGGAATAGCCAATGTAGTCCTTGCATTATATGTACATCCAGACCTTATCATCCCCTAAGTTTATTCCTTCATATTTATTAGCTCTGTCTAGGAGACCCCACCCACATGCTCAGTGAGTACACTTTCAAACAGATAAAAAAACAAAGACTAGAGGTATTCTCTGGATTCTAATTCTTCAGTTTTCATCCATTCTCTAAATATGATCTCATGCATGTATCACTGAACACCAAAACTTTTTGTTTTTCAAACAGATAACCAAAATGGTTTAATTAGAAATTGCAGAAGCCATGGTTAGTTCAGTGGATTTAGAATGGTGCACCTGGTATACTATCTCTGGGTTTTCAGCGGGATCTTTGAGACGAATGGGTTGCTTTAACCATCCTCTGATTTCCCCATTTGTATAAAAAAATTCTATATCTGGATCTGGATGGCTTGCTTGGGCCTATTCCTTTCAACTCCACCACCCCCCTTTAATTTCTTGTTATTTTGTGGTATGGAATTTAAGATGACTCCAAAACAGCAGACTTCTGAGCTCTCTTCTGAGCTATGATGAATGGACATAGAACTTTTTGGCCACTCAGATGTCACAGTCCTTTTAGTGAAGGGACCACAGTGACCTACAGAAACAACTAGAACCACAATCTACGATAAACAGTGTGAGTACAGAAAAATTACTTTCTTGGATTGGATTAGATTGACATATCAAGGCTCTTCCTTGAGTCATAGCTGTAGCTATTACTAACAATAAAAAATATTTGCCATTATTTTGTGAGTGCTTACTGTATCAGGAATCTTACATATATTATGGCACTTGTTTCTCAGAACTTAAGTAGATGCTGATATTTTCCTTCTTTTGCAAACGAGGCAACTGATCTTATATATGTAATTTATTTGAGAAAATGAAGTTTAAAAGTTGGTGGGGCATGATGACAATGGTGAAGAACACTGGTGACTTGGTGGAAGGCAGGGTATGCTGATATGTATCTAAGGAATGGGGAAGTTGCACATATGGAGAGCCTACACGTATGAGTTCATTTTTATTTGTAAAACAAAGTTACTGCAATTAAAAAATTTGGAAAAAAACTGGTGGGGCATGAATATATACCCATGTTTGTCTGACTCCAAAATCTGACCTCTTTATTATTAAGCTAACAGGCTTATGAGGAAAAAATATCACAGAATCTTTATATTTGGGGGAGTTTAGAATGAGCCATATTTGTATCTCCGAAGTTATAGCATGTAATTTAAAAACTAAGCAAATTTTGCAAAGGCTGCTGAATATCATAGGAACCAGTGCTAATATAAGACAGCTTTATACTTGTGAACTTTAGAAATTAGGTAGCTGTCGACTTTAATCTGAACTGGTTGTAAGTAAATACTCTGACAGCGAGTATAAAAATAGCAGTGGATGAATAAGACTATTATTACAAATAAAAAATCTAATAGAATTTTCTTACTAGGAAAAAATCACATAGTCTTCAGATTTGATTTTTTAAATATTCAATTGTAAAAGTTAAAATAGAAAAAAAAGATTCTGTGGTCTCCTTTCTTACATATGGTATCACTTTTGCTTTTATATTTAAAAATCACACAATTTTTAAGTTAAGGAGGATGATAAAATGCACCTGGTCTGATAGTAAAATTTAAAAATTAAGAAATATGTCACCCAGATGATACATGGCTCCCCAAGGTCACATAGGTATTAGTGTCAGAATCAGGTGTGAAATATTGGTCTCTGATTCCTTGATAATTTCTCTTTATACTTTAATATTCTATAACAAATACTTATTATAAAGAACTTTGAAAATCTAACAGATGCTTTAAAAATAATTTTAGTAGACTTGGTGGTTGTAACTTTAACTCATTGCACTTAAAAAGAAATATTTAAGTGATTTGACATAATAATGTAAGGCTATTATCTTTACCTGGAAAATCAGTGCATTTTTAAAGGAAAATGTAATTCTGATCATATCATTCATATTATTACTACTGAGCCAAATTTGAATATACTGGTTAAGACGTAAATTTCTCTTGATATACTTGAGCCTGAAGAAGAGAACAATAACATTTTGTGTGTGTGTGTGTGTGGTGAGAATTTTTAAACTTTACTCTCTTAGCAAGTTTCAAGTATCCAATATTGTCTAGTCATCATGCTGTACATTAGATCCTCAGGACTTAGTCATCTTATAATTGAAAATTGTGCTCTTTAACTGCCATCTTCCCATTTTTCTCTATTCTACAACCTCTGGCAACTACCATTCTACTCTGCTTTAATGAGTTCAGTAATTAAGATTTAAGTGAGATCTTGCAGTATTTGTCTTTGACTAATTTCATTTAGAATAATACCCTTCAGTTTCATCCATGTTGTTGCAAGTGGCAGAATTTTCTTCTTTCTCTTCGTTGAATAATTTTCCACATCTTTATACATTCAGCCATTGACACCTAGATTGTTTCCATATCTTGGCCTATTGTTAGTAATGCTGCAATGAACATAGAGGTGCAGATATATATTTTTCGATATACTGATTTCATTTCCTTTGGATATATACCAAGAAATGGGATTGCTGGATCATATTGTACATACCATTTTGAATTTATTGATGAACCTCCAAACTGTTTTCTACAGCAACTGAATCAATTACATACCCATATAGACTGCATGAGTGTTCTTTTTTCTCCATATTTCCATAGCCTAAAACGTCTTCTCTTCTCTTTTGATAATAGACATCCTAACAGGGGTGAGGTGATCTTACATTGGGTTTTGATTTACATTTCCCAACTGATTAGTGATCATCTGAGTACCTGTTGACCATTTATTTAGCCTCTTTGGAAAAATATCTATTTGTGTTCTTTGCTTATTTTTATTTCTGAAGTATCCATTGTAGCTTCTCCTCTTTCATTTCTGATTCTAATTATGAGAGTTTTCTCTCTTTTTTTAGTGAGCCTAATAAAAGATTTGTCAATTTTGTTTACTTTTTCAAAGAACCAGCTTTTGGTGTCAGCCGTCTTCTGAATTGTCTTTTTGATATCTATTGCATTTATTTCTGCTCATATTTTTTATTATTTTCTTCTTTCTACTGACTTGAGGCTTCAATTGTTCTTTTTCTAGTTGTTTCAGATATAGGGTTAGATTGTTTATTTACAGTTTTCTTGTTTCTTGAGGTTTATTTACAATTTTTCTTGTTCCTGGAGGTGGATTTGGAATTGCTATAAACATCCCTTAGTACTGCTTTTGCTACATCCCATAAGTTCTGATAGCTTGTGTCTTCACTCTCATTTGTCTCCAAGTATTTTTTTTAAAGGAAAAGGTACAGGCAGGAATAAAGGCGAGTAGGCAGGAAGGCAGGCAGGAAGAGAGAGAAGGAGGAAGCATTTTTATTGATTTTATTCAGTAGTTCATACTGGTTACTTCCTGCTACCCAGGTCTTGAACCAGAGTCTTGGGATGCAGGTGGATAGCAGCCAGTAGACTAAACTGCTAGGCCATCAGGGCATGCCAATTTCCAAGTATTTTTTAATTTCTTCTTTGTTTTCCTCATTTACCCAGTTATTCAGAAACATGTTGCTTAACCTACATATATATTGGAATTGTCTGGGTTTTTTTTTTGGTGGTTGATTTCTAGTTTTATACCATTGTGATGAGAGAAGATGCTTGGTATGATTTCAGTCTTTGTAAATTTGTTGAGACATGCTTTGTTTCCAAACATATGATCTATCCCTGAGAATGTTTCATAAGTACGTGAGAAAAATGTGAATTCCTGAGTTGTTGGATAACATGTTCAATATGTCTGTTAAACCCATCTGATCAAATTTGTCATTTAAAGCTGTTGTTTCCCTGTTAATTTTCTGCCTTGTTGATCTGTCCATTTTTTGTAAGTGGGATATTCAAGTCTCCTACTATTATTGTATTGCTGTTGATGTCTCTCTTTAGTTTGTTACTGATTGCTTTATGTGCAAGCCCTTGTGGAGTAGCAGTTAGGTCAATCACCTCCAAAGCAGCCCAAGCCACATACCCCTGGATTTGAGTCCCAGGTGATGTGGGAGGAAACAACCAGTGTGAACAACTAAATAAAAATAAAATAAAATGTTCTTCCTCCTCTCTTTTCCTGCCTGCCTGCCTATGTGCCTTCATTTCTACCTGTACCTTTCCTTTAAAAAATAAAAAAATAAATTGCTTTATGTATTTTGATGCTCCTTCATTTGGTACATATATATTAATAAAGAGTTATATCTTCTTGCTGAATTGACTCCTTAGTCATTATGTAATATCCATCCCTATCTTTTGTTATCTTCTTTACTTAGAAGTCTATTTTAATGTGATGTAAGTATGTCTGTTCCTGCTTTTTTTCACTTGCAGTTTGACTGTAGGATTGTCGTCCAACCATTGATTTAGAGCATAGCTTTATCTTTTTGGTGTAGAAGAGTTTCCTGTATACAGCAGAAAGTTGGTTTATGTTTTTTAATCCAGTTGGCCACTTGATGTCTATTAATTGTTGAGTTCAATCCATTAACACTGAGGCTAGGTTTATCTTTCAAGTGTAGATGAGTTTCCAGTATGCAGCAGAAAGTTGGCTTGTGTTTTATTTAATCCATTTAGCCTCTCTGTTTTTTGATTGGTGAGTTCAGTCCATTAACATTTAGGGTAATATTGATATGATTGATATGTAACTGTTTATTGCCATTTTGTTGATTGTTTTCTGGGTGTTGTTACAGACAGTACTGTTGTTCTTCTCTTTTCTTCTTAGGTGCTTTGAAAGCATTTATGTTGTGTTAGTTTCCATTCTCCTTTTCTCCTTTGTTTTTTCTACAGGTTTATGTTTTGAGGTTACTGTGGGGTTTACAGCCAAGTTTCTGTGCTTATAAACTGTTTTTACTTAAAAGCAGGTTAATTTTGAGCTTATTTTTATAGTATACATTTTTACTCTCCTCATATTTTGTATTTTTGATGTATTGCTTCTTCTAAGTGGTGTTTCTTTTCATCTCATAGAACTTTTTTTAGTATTTCTTGTAAGGTTGGTTTACTAGTAATAAATTCCTTTAATATTTGTTTGTCTTAAAACTCTCTCTTCATCTACTTTTGTCATTTTAATGACAACCTGTCTTGGTGCAGGTCTATTTGTGTTTCTTTTGTTTGGAACTCTTTGAGCTACTTGGTTCTGGAGGTCTGTTGTCCTCCTCAAGTTAGGGAAATTCTCAGCTATGATTTCTTCAAATACAGTTTCTGTCCCCTTCTCTCTCACTATTTTCTCCTTCTGGAACCCCTGTGATGCAAATTTTGTTGCTCTTGATGTTATTTCATAGATCTCAATTGCTGTCTTTGTTTCTTTAAATTCTCTCTTGTCTTTGATGGTCTGCCTGAGTGCATTCCATAGCCCTATCTTCTAGCTGGTTGATTTGATTGGAGGCTTCTTCCATCCTATTGTTGAACCCCTCCATTTTTTCCCCCACTGTTGTGTTCTTTAACTATGAAATCTGTTTGAAACTACTTCATATTTTCTCTCTTCATTGTAGTTCTCCTTTTGGTCCTCCATTGTGTTCCTGATTTCAATGAGTATCATTGAAACTATTGTTTTAAAGTCTTCATGTTATAATTTACTTAATTTGTTGCATTCAGATTTTCCCCTGAGATTTTGTTTTGGTTCATTATCTCACATTTATTTCTCTGAATCTTTTATCTGTTTGGCATTCTGTTTATTTCTATGGATTAGAATTCCCTGGCAAAGGCCTTCTGTTAGGGTCTCAAGTTGTACAATATAGTCCTGGGCTTTGGTCTGGAATTCTGAGCTTCCTTTAGTTGTGTGATCTCTGCACTTCTTAGGATTGTTGAAGCTCTAGAGCCTGCCTTGTATTGAGGCCTACGAGTTCAGCTTACAGGGTTGGAATTGGGGTAGTGATTGCAAAGTTTTCCCCCAGATTCACAGGCATGAGCAACAAGGCATAAGGCGAGAAATGTAATCGCTGTGGGCCCTGTCTACAAGTAGGCCACAGTCCCAACAGAAGTCACAGGAAAGAGAACTGGGGTCTTATTCCAAAGTAGAATCCCTGTTGAAAGCCCCTCAGTCCTCCAGAGGAACAGCAATCCCAGAAGAGGACTATAAAAAAGTCCTGAGGTCGGGGTGGGGGAGTAGAGTGGAATTTCAGGAAGTTCCAAGAAGATAGGGAAGCTATAGACCCAGGCTGGTGGAAACTGCCACTTAGATGGAGCCCTTCCAATTATTTTCTACATGAGATGGGTAGAATGGAATGTCCTTTGCCAGAAACTGGTCAACTATCTGCACAGGTGCTGCCAATCTGGTTGAATCTGGTAGCCCATAGAAAGCCACCTGTGAGTACCAATAGTTCTGCCCAAGTGCATTAATGATGGAGAGGGTGGGCATTTTCCCCTTGGAGGCTTTTTTTGAAATGACAGCCTCCAGTTTTGGCACCACACAGAAGCAGCATCTCTGTTTACAGAGAGTCTAACACTCTCCACCCCAAACCAAGGTTTTTGGTTCAGTGACGGAAAGCCAGCTGCCAGGTATGTGGGTACTCATGGAAGGAGAAAGCTCTTCAGCTGCAGAAAAGTTAGTTTTAGTGGTCTCTTCCTGCAGTCCCAGGGTCTCTGAACATGGTGATGTGACGGCAAGACAGATTGGCTTCTCTTACTGTTTACAGATGTATGTGCCCCCTCTCTTTGTGGACATGTTGGTCCCATTTCTTTTCAAAGGTGGTAGTTGCTAAATAGGTGGTTTTGTAGTTGTGTCTATGGAGAAGAGGTGAACTCAAGATCTTAACACTCAGCCATCTTGAAACCAGGTCTCCTTTGCTTATTTTCAATCAAATTATTTGTTGTTTTGCTATTGTGTTATATGAGTTTCTTAGATATTTTCAATTTCTACCCCTTACCAGATAGTGGTTTGTAAATATTTTCTCCCATTCTATATTTTGCCTTTTCATTTTGTTGGCATTTATTTTGATATGCAGAAACTTTTTTATTGCTGTATTTCCACTCTTTTCATTTTGCTTGCTTTTGCTATATATCCAAAAAAATAATTGATAATACTAATGTCGAGGAGATTTCTCCCTGTTTTCTTCCAGGATTTGTATGGTTTCATTTCTCACATTTATGTCAATCAATTTCTAGTTAATTTTGATAGTGGTATAAGATTAAGATAGGGGTTCATTTTCATTCTTTTGTATGTGAATATTCAGTTTTCCTAGCACTATTGAAGAGTCATTTTTTCCCCATTAAGTATTTTTGGCTACATTGTTGACCATAAATGTTTGAGTTTATTTCTGGTATCTTAATTGTGTTCCATTTGTCTCTATGTCTGTTTTTATGCCATACCATACTATTTTCACTACTGTAACTTTGTAATATAGTTTGAGATAAGGAAGTATGATACCTCCAGCTTTGTTCTTTTTTAAATTTTATTGAAGGTACATTGTATCATAACATTTTATAGGCTTAAGGTGTGCACAATCAAAAATCAACATGTGTATATAATACATTAAGTTTACTACCAACAGTTCAATCCTGTCCTTTACCGTATTATTGATCCCTTTTACTCAGTTTTCCCACCTTCCTCCTCTTCCCATCTTGTAACCACTAATTTAATTCTATAGACTAAAAGTCCGTCTTTTATTTCATTCATTTGTTTAATTTCTCTATGTACCACATGAGTGAAATCGTATATTTGTCTTTCTCCTTATTTATCTCAGTAAGCTTAATTCCCTCTAAGATTGCCCTGGCAATTCAATCTCTTGTGGTTCCATAAAAATTTTAGGATATTCTTTCTAGTTCTACAAAAAATACCTTTGGAATCTTTTTTTTAAGAGGGGAAGGAGGGAAGGGAGATGAAGGAAGAAAAGGGAGGCAGGCATGGAGAAGGGAAAGAGAGGGAGGGAGGGAGGAAGGAAAGGGAAGAAGCATTTTCATTGATTTAGTTGTTTATTTTGATTCTCCTCCACC
>RJWH01005377.1:0-78412 GCA_004363575.1 Solenodon paradoxus | reverse complement strand
GTGTACAGATGAGTGTACAGATGAGTGTAGATGAGTGTACAGATGAGTACAGATGAGTATACAGATGAGTGTAGAGATGAGTACAGATGAGTTACTGGTCCGCACACAATCTGAGAATAAACTGAAAATCTGAAAGACTTTCAGACAAAAAAAGCACATTCAACCAGTTAAAGTAAAACACAAATGCAAATAAGTCTAATAAAAGATTATAAACTTTAATGGAAAAGGAGAACTCCATTCAAAAGCAAAAACCCCCCAAAACTCCAAATATGAAATATTCAGGAATAAGCATAAGAGCAAATGTGTTATGTTTCCTGTAAAGGAACTCCCTAAAACTTACTTAAGAACATGAAGAATACCTGAATAAGTGGAAATTTATGTTGGTTTTCTGGAAAGGAAGACAGATTACTTTAAAACTGCTTTCCATATTGATCCATAAATCCAATGCAGCTTTCAATAAAATCCTATTTATTTTTTAAGATTAGACTATTTTGTCGAGGTCCTTTGGGGGATGGTCACAGGGACAGGAGGGCACGATCCAAAGTCCTTAGCCTGGTGAAGCCCTCTCAGCTTTCTAGTTGCTGACAAAGCCTAGTGGATTTTTCATTGCATCTTTATAAGTTGATTCTAAAGTTTGTTTGGAATAGTAGAGTATGGGAGCGGAGTCAAATATATTTTTAAAAAGAAGGAAATGCATATAGCAATGTAAATAAAATAAATTATAAAACAATTTTTAAAAAGGAAATAAATGGGGAAGAGAAACTTATCTTCTGAAACATCAAAATTTCCTACAAAATTATAATAATTAAAACAGGTGTAGGAAGAAATAAAGAATCAAACAGAATAAACTAGAAACAAGTCAGTTGATAGTAAGAGCTTAGCATGTGATAGATTAAGTCTCAAATTAGTGGAGAAAAGATGAGGTAAAGACTGTAATATTTTAAAAAAGGTATAGAAATACCAGAAGGACATACAGGAGGATGGTTCATTAATTTAGGACTATGGGGAAGGCGCCTCCTGCAGGTACCACTCAGAAACCACAAAAAAAGATCTTTAGATTTGGCTTCAGAAAATAAAAAATTAAGATTCTATTCTTGGGAGATACCACAGATGAAAACAAAAGATAACCGTGTAGAAAAAGCTTATAATGATTTTTTTTTTAAAAAGGTCAACATTAACCCAGGGATTATTACCTGCAATAATTATGCTAGACATTTCACATGGATTTAATAACTCTTGCTAAACATTAGTATTAATATGTTTAAGTTTATACTAAATGTGCCACTATCTGTAATGGGCATTTGTTGTTTTGGCTGCTTCAAGAGCCCCATTCTCTGACCCGTCATTTATCAGACGTGGGGACCAAGTCAGCTATCTAGAGTTTTTTTGGTTTTAAGGGCGGGCGGAAAATGAACCTACTTTTGGGTGTAAAAGTTTGCAGTGTGTGAATATTTCCTGTGGTCATTAGTGCCATATGAAGGAAATCGAACTCCAGAAAGATGGAATCAAGGCCGAGATAAGCAGAGGTAAAGGTAAATAGAGAAAAAGCTTTGACACCTTTTTCGGATCCCTGGCTCCACTTGTGCGTGAGTTTAGATCTACAACTGGTAACAGACTTAAGTAAACCACCCGAGGAACAACTTTTTTCATTTTTTTTTATTGCAGTAACTTATTCTGCACATTAAAATAAACTCATATGTACAGGTTCCCCATTCCTCAGATATATGTCAATGCACTCTGAGCTCCACCAATTTACCAGACATTTTTCACCATTGTCCACTGAGTTCCACCACTACTGGTCTCTCACCTCCCATTCCCTACTGGTCACCTCAGTTCTACTGCAAGTGTTCAAGGGTTGGTTTTGTTTCATCTGTTCCTTTGTTTGGTCTCTTCACATTCCATCTATGAGTGAGGTCATCTAGTATCTATCTTTCTTCTTTTGATTTATTTCACTTAGCATAATCCATCCATGTTGATTCAAATGCCATGGTTTCATCTCTTCTAAGGGCTGGGTCATATCCACTGTACATATGTACCCCATCTTCTTTAGCCATTCATCTGATGCTGGGTAATTTCCAGGTCTTAGCTATTGTGACTAGGTCTGCAATAAACATGGGGATATATACATCTCTGCAAATGAGTGTTTCATATCTTTTGGGTAAATACCCAGAAGTAGAATGACAGGATCATATGGGATTTCCATCTTCAACTTTTGAGGAATCTCCACACTGTTTTCCATAAGGGTTGCACCAATTTGCACTCCCACCAACAGTGCAAAAGTGTTCCCTTTTCTCCACATCCTCACCAGCATTTGTTGTTCCCAGACTTTTAGGTAACAGCCAGTGTCTCAGGTGTAAGGTGATATCTCACTGTTGTTCTGATTTGCATTTTTCAGATAGCCAGCAAGTAGGAACATCTTTTCATGTGTCGGTTGGCCATCTGTATATTCTCGTTGGAAAAATGTCTCTCCAATTCTTCTTCCCATTTTTGACTGTAGTGTCTATTTTTCTGTTATTGGGTTTTATGAGTTCTTTGTATATTTTAGATATTAAACCCTGTCAGAAATATGATGCAAGTATCTTCTCCAAATTAGTAAGTTGCCTTTTGGTTTTGGTAATGTTTTCTTTGCTGTGAAGAAGCTTTTTAGTTTGATATAGTACCAGTTGTTTATTTTCCTTTTTGTTTCCCTTGATGTTGGAGTTGAGTCCCCAGAGAATGTCTTTCCTATGTTGTCTTTCAAGAATTTTATAGTTCCTGGTCTTATGTCCAAGTCTCTAGTCCATGTTGAGTTAATTTTTGTGAATGGTGTTAGAGGGGTCCAGCTTCATTCTTTTGCAGGTGGCGGTCCAGTTATCCCAACATCATTTATTGAAAGGACTTTTCCTTTATCGTGTGCTTTTGGCTCCTTTATCATAGATGAACTGACTGTGAGTGGATCAATTTCTGGTGATTTAGTTTTATTCCACTGGTCTGTGCCCTCGTTATTCTAGTACCACACTGTCTTAATCACTACCACTTTGTAATATAGTTTTATGCCTCGGAGTGTAATCCTTCCAGATTTGTTTCTTTGTCTTATAATTGCTTTGGCTATTTGAGGTCTTTTGTTATTTCATACAAATGTTAAGATTTTTTGTTTTATTTCATGGAAATCTGTGGAAATTTAATGGAGATTATATTAAATCTGTATATTGCTTTAGGTAAGATGACTGTTTTAATAATGTTGATTCTTCCCAACCATGAGCAAGGGATGTCTTTCCATCTCTTTGTATCCTCTATTTCTTTTAAGAAGAGCTTGTAGTTTTCACTGTACAGGTCTTTCACTTCCTTTGTTAAGCATATGACAAGATATCTGATTCTATTTTAAACCGTGTGGTTTTCTTAATTTCATTTTCTTCTGGCATGTGGTTTGCGACAGATTTTTATGCACTGATTCTGTAGCCAGCCACTATAAGTTCTAGTATTTTTTTGATGGGGTTTTTAGGACTTTCTAATATATAAAACCATGTCATCTGCAAATAATGAGAGTTTTACTTCACCTTTCCAATTTCAATTCCTTTTATTTCCTTGCTTGTCTAATTGCTCTGGCTAAGACCTCCAGTACGATGTTAAGCAGTAGTGGTGAGAGTGGACAGCCTTGCCTAGTTCCTGACCTTAGAGAAAATCTTTCATTTTTAGCCACTGACTATGATGTTGGCTTGGGTTTGTCATATATGGTCTTTATTATGTTGAGGTACTGATGAACACTTTAAAGCAACAGTTTTAATGATATTCACTGAAATTGGTAAACAATGGAAGAACAAAATGAGAACTGCAACAAAAACAGAGAAAGTATGAGGCAGTTCCAGAGTTCACAGAGCTAAAGAACACAATGTTTGAGCCAAGAAACATAACAGAGGGGAAAAGGAGCTGGAAGAAGCCTCCAACAGAGTCAGAGCTAGAAGCCAGGGCAGAGGAATGCACTTAAGCAAACCAGCAAAGAGAAAAAAAGAATTAAAAGAAACAAAGACAGCATATGAGACCTAAGGGTAACATCAAGAGGGACAAAATTCACATCATAGGAGTCCCAGGAGAAGAGAGAGAAGGGGGCAAAAACCATATTTGAAGAAATAATAGCTGAGGATTTCCCTAACCTGAGGAATGAAGCAAGCCTCCAGACCCAGGAAGCGCAAGAGTTCCAAAGAAAAGAAACTCAAACAGACCTACACCAAGAAACATGGTCATTAAAATGTCAAAAATACAAGATAAAGAGAAACTCTTAATAATAGCTAGAAAAAAACAAATCACATACAAAGGAACCCCCATAAGACTGTCAGTGGATTCCTCAGCTGAAACTCTACAGTCGAATGACATGATATGTTCAAAATGTTGAGAGAAAACCACTTCCAACCAAAGATACTCTGCTAAACTATCACCTAGAATTGAAGGAATGATAGAGATTTTCAGACAATTAAGTTAAAGGAATATATTACCATGAAACCAACTTTACAAGGAATACTAAAGGAAGTCTTATAAAATGAAAAGAAACCCCATTAAAAAGCAGTAAGACATCAAAATAAAAAATATGAGCGGGGGTGTGTGCCCTGGTGGAGTAGCAGTTGGGTCCACTACTCTGGCTAAATGCATTCCACATACATCCCAGGGACCAGGGTTCACATTCTGGAGCTGCAGGGAATAATCAAAATGAGCAACTGAAGAAAATAAATAAAAATGCTTTCCCCACTATCTGTTCCTGCCTGTCTGCCTACTCATTTCCATTCCAGCCGCACCTTTCCTTTAAGAAAAAAAAGTAGAGAGGAGAAGAGTGAAAATGTGGACTTTTAGAATGAGCTCAACAAGAACTTGCTTTCAAGTAAAATCAGAATATAAGAAGAGAAACTTTCATGCAAACCCTAGGGTAACCTCAAAGCATAACTCCAGGGAAAGCAAAGAAGAAAATAAACAGAGAAACCAAACACAACGTAATTGTTTTCAAATCACCTCAGAAGAGAAAGAGAACACAGGTACTGTCTGCAACAACAGGCGGAAAATGATTATCACATTTCAATAATCACCCTCAAAGAGAGAAAGGGAGGTCACCACAGAGTGTGTGGTGCGGACTGGGACTGTGACAATCAGTGTGAAAGCTCAGTGCTCCACAGGATAAAGGGTTCAAAATGAACAGATAACCTTATTCTGGCTCTCAAAAAGCTTCCCATCTAGTTTGGGAGAGATGTCAGGCGGCAGGAAAGCCATGGTGACCCTCTCTGATGCACCGCAGAGAGGGTGAGGTGACACGAGGAGGGAGAGGAGGCAGTCAACAGAGCCCGTCTGGAAGTGTACGTGACACTGGTCCCTTTGGACAGGAAGGAGGAGGTCTCAGATGGTGTGGAATACGCACACCTGCAGGTACTGGAATCAACCTGAACTGCATACAGGCTTACTCTGTCTCGCTGAACATGTGCTGGACTAGAAACAAGGCCAATTAGCAACCAACATCTCAATGCCCAGTTCTGCTGAAAGGATATTTCAAAGATGAATAGGGACAAATCAAAAAAGTACAGAACAAATTTGAAAAGGTACCATTGATTAAACTTGGGGTCATTTAATATTAAAAAGTAGGACTACGGCAAATGTGCATGGAATAAGGCTTAGTGAGCTAAGCAAGGCAGACACCATGTGACATCACTCATTACACACTCATATGTGACACATGGAGACGACAAGCAGACAAAGGAAGCCAACCAAGACAAAAATCGACTTTCAGTCTATAAAATAAAATGAGTGGTTACAAGAAGGGGAGGGGAGGTAAAAGGGATCGATTATATGGTGAAGAAAGGACGGCACTGGTGGTGATGCGCGCCCTAAACCTATATAACGCTGCGATGCAGAGCTCCTGGGATAACTGTCATGGACAAGAGCAGGCTGCAGTGGGTTGGAACACATGAAACAGAAAAATCCATGCGTTATAATGATACTCAACATATTTTTCATCGTTTTATTATGAGGCGGCTTAGAGAATCAATCACTAATACAAATAAAGGGAAGGAATCAAGTATTTATGCTGCCTTTCCAAACATGCTGGGGAAATTCTTCCTTCGCAGAATTTGGCTATTACGCGCCAGCGGGGCGGCAGCCGGAATCCACCACAGAGTCACCCCCATGGAAGAGTCACGCCGACAGCGACTGTCGGAGCTGAGACTATCGGAGCTGAGACTACCGGGTGAGATGTCAACGGAGAACTTCACAGAGCGCGGATCAGGCGGACAGCATGACTCGCTCGTCATTTTAATGGCACTACAGTTGGACAGATGGCGTTGAGTGTCTCCAGAGTAAGAAGCAAAAGCGAGTTCCCAGCACCACCTAGAAAGTGCTCTTGGGAAAAACCCAAGCCTGACTGTCACAAGGCGCTGGAGGAACGCAGCAGGACTCCACGGGAGCTGGGGTGTGAAACCGCCTCGGACCGGCGAGCGCCTCCACGTTCAGTCGGACCACACGGCGCTGCCTGAGCTAGACCCCCGCTCCAGCAAGGCGAAAAAGGCATTTTTGAGGCCCTGTGGCAACAGGGACATGCTGAGACATTGCTGACATTAAGAAATGATTACTTATTTTGTTGGGCATAGTAACAGTCGAAGTTAATTTTTAAATACTTTAAAGTACATTAGAATTACGTCCTAAAGCACTGACAAGAGAAGCATGTCTGAAAGTCACTCTAAGATACTCCAGGTTAAACCACCACCACAGAGATGGAAGAGGGTTTTTAAAAAGGAGGTCAGGACTTAGAAAATTAGATGACAGATGTACAGGACTTTTTATACTGTGCTCCTACTTTCATGAAGTTTTTGAGAGTTTCCATAATACTTAAAAACTCTGCTAGTTTAACTGAATGAAGTGTTTCCTGCACCTGAGCAGGTTATGCACTTCTCTCTGTTGCAGCCTGTCCTGCAGACAGACTCGCCCGGGCCTCTCAGCAGCGCTTTCCAGACCAAAGACTCCAGCCACCCCAGCGGGCACAGGCGCTCGGCCACCAGCGCCTCTCCGGAGCCAGGGCATCGCGGGTTAACAGCCAGCCCCTGCAGCTGAGCGGCCCCACAGCTGCCAGCAATTAGGCTAGCTGGCAGTCCCCTTAGGAAACTCCTGCTGCCTGATTAGGACTAATTGCCAACCAGCATCAAGTCCCCATCACAGACATGGAAATCCATTAGGGAAGGGCTGGGCCGGGCGCCTGCAGGGTGGGGCGGAGGGGGGGACAGATGTGCTGGAGCTCCCGCCCCCACCCTTCTGTCACTGGAACGACACTCAGATACCCTTGTGGGTTCCTTGTGACCCCCCAAAGACCATCTTCTTCTCCCCTTGATTTTTGATCTAGAGCTGAAAGAGGCCTCTTTCTGGCAGGAACGGCACGAAGACCCTGGTTTCCCGAAGAGCGCGGTGTCCCCAGCACCAGGCGGGGAAGCTGGGAGGCCGCGCAGGTGTGCGGTGGCTGGCGTGAAACGGCCTGTTCAGTCACTGGCAGCCCCTGAAAAAACCCACCTCAGACCCTTGCCGGGTTGAAACCTGTGACTGGACCCTCGAGGGGACAAGTTTTCATGGGAATGATTCAACTACAGGCCGGGTTCTGAGACTACAGCAGCGGTACTGACCTGCTGCAAGCCCGCAGGCAGTCCGCAGTCTAGGCAAGTTCAAAAACAAAAATGAGATTACAGGACTAAATTATTTAAACTGCTTATGAGAACAAATAAGGAGGATTTTTAACCCTCATCAAATGAAGTTTCTTACTTAATTGAATTTTTTGTTAAAGCTAAACACACACACACAGTTTTGAGTTTTAACCTGTTTGGAAACCTGAGGTATTATAATGAAGCATGGATTATATATAGAAAATACATTTATGAGTTTACTTTAGATCTAAAGTTTCAAAAGTAGAACCCAAGTTACATAAAAATCCATGCTTATCAGGTGTTCAGGAACTAAAAATTCCTCCACAGATTAGACATAAAAACTAGATTAAATTCAAGTTGTAAATCTGTTTCTCCAGAAATAACATGCATCTTTTTAAAGAGTTTATGTAAATTAGAAAAACCACACTATTATTATGCAGAGGCAAATTCTTATTCCTCCCTGTACTACAAGAAATCTGAAAGGTATTAAAGAAAAACTATTGTAAAGAAGTGATTCTAATGTGCTCTTGTTATTTACTTCGAATATCATCTAAAGCACATTTTAAAGCACTTAACAGTATCCATGTGCTTTAAAATTGGGTTCAGTACAATCTGTTTATGAAGAAAAGTCGGGCATCAGCAACTCACATAACTGCCGCGTGTATGTGAAAGCAACAAACTGCGCTTCTGGGCAAGCGTTCCAAGAGTGCGATGGACCCAAAGTCCGGTATTGCTGTTTCATTTAGACTTAAGATGATTTCCAACGCCATAACCACGGTAAAGAGATGTGCTTAAGCCTCTTGGGGGGCTGCAGAAGACAGAAAAGACCCCTGGTGGAATGATCTGGATTATGCTGTGTGGGTATGTCTCTAAGGTTACTGGTTATTAAAACGTTTTGTTAGAAGAGGGCTTGGTAAGAGTGAATCTTACTACTACCTTGCGCTGCGGAACTTGAATGAGCTCATGAGAGCCCCTGAAAGTGACAGAAGGATTTCAGTGACTGTCTTGGAAGCCACTGAGAGAAAAAACTCAGTGATGGGCAAATGTACTTTTCTAAGTACTTCTTTTCAGAGCATTTTCATAAAATAGCTCAGTTACTGGGTAAGGAGATGGTTTTATAACTAAGAAGGCGAGCAAACTTGATTATTCTATGCGCAGAACTCATACTTTGACCCAAAGGAAGACAACTACTGTGTAAAGCTTTGCTCACTAACGTGCCCCCGAGGGAAAGTGCTTTTCCCGAGACAGCACGGCAGACCTGGCCCTAGAATCTGATTCTCTTGGTTTCTACCCCGCGCTCATTCCCACTATTCTTTGACCTTGCTGCTTTTCCTCTTCTTATTCTGGACTGTCTCGTCTTTCCTTCCCTGTGTATTCTTCCTCTTGGGTGCTTCTGACTTCTTCCTCCAGCTTCCTCTCCTTTCGTTTCACTGGTGGACATTTCCTGTGTCCCAGGTGTAGCTGACTACCTGGCAATCTAGGCACCTGGGAGGCCTCGACAAAGACACCCACAAAACATCAGGAATTCGTCTTTGCTGCCTCAAAACAGGACAAATGGACTGTTAGTAACCAGAATCCTGCTAGTGACTAAAAATCTGAAATCAATATATCTCATCACATGTAGTTTTGAGTATTACAGTTAACAAAGAGGAACTCAAACACAAACACCCGGATCCTAGAAGGTCTTGGCCTTTACTGGCGTGTCGGGCGCTGGTGATCTAAATCAGTTTAGCGTGTCACGCTCAGCTCGGTGCCTCCAGCTGATCTCCCTCTGGGAACTGCCTCTTCAGGGGGTGGGGGCGGGGGGTGCTGACTATTATTATGCTTTGACCATGGTCCTTGGGACTCTGGTCGGTCTAAGAATCCCCAAATCTTCCTTAAGTCACAGTTAGTGTCATAGTGGACAGGACTTAGACTTTAAAACATTCAACAGTGTAAGGTGACGTGACAGAAACAGACTCAAGAGTTGATGGGAAACACTGGAGGTCCATTTAAATTGGTCTGAAGTAGCAACCCAGAGGGCTTGGGAAAAGTTCTCAGTGCTCCTGCTCTCAGAGAACTATGTCCTAAGAATGGCAAGTTCAAGGTTAAAAATCCAGAATCCTGGCAAAATCCTTCTTTCACAAGCAAGTAGAGCAGAACACGGTTTACAAAATGAGGTAATATCTTGCCATTCTGTTTAAACATTCTCACATGGTATATCTATTTTTAAGTGCTCTACAGAGATGTCACCCACTCATATAAAGGGCGCTATCAAATAAGCTTCAGTGTATTCAGAGCTGCGCGACCCATCACAATCACTTTCATATTTTCATCAACCCCAAATAAAACTACAGAGCCAGAAGCAAAGGCTCAGGTAATTTGTATGTAGGCACAAAAAAGTTCCAAGAGTTTCATTCTTTTATGTCATAATGGTAATACTCAGAACAGTGTCACTTTGGAAGACTTGGAACACAGTAGCCCTTCTCTTGTTCCTGTGTTGTTAGCTCATTGCTTCCCTAATGCCTCGGTCAAGGAATATATAATAAACTCTTATGAGCAAGGTACTAAGACCTACTATGGAACACACACACACACACACACACACACATTCTTTACAAAATGTTTTTTTGTGTGTGTGACTGAGAAGGGTATCCTTAGAAATAGGAAATGATTCCAATACCATTCTGTTAGACTAATACGCTCATGTCTGAGAACTTTTAGAGTAGCTAGCCGCCAGGAGAAGTAGAGCACGCTGCTCTGTTTCACCAACCAAGCGTACCCTACTGAATTTGTTCTTTCCCTGAGCACAGCGTCCTTCTTTATATAAATCAAATTTAAATTCAATGGTAGTTTCAGACGCTCTCTGCTAAGAAACACAACTTCGATTTCAAGAAAGTTATTGTATGGCACACCCTGGTGGAGCAGGGCTTGGGTGCAGTCCACATACATCCCAGGGTCCTGGGTTCTCGTCCTGGGACTGGTGGGAGTGACCGAGATAATAACAAAGTAAAATGAAGTGTTTCTCCCTCCTTTCCCTGCCTACCTGTATGTTTATCTTCATCCCTGCCTGTACCTCTCCTTAAAAAAAACAAAACAGTAGTAACAGGTGTGGAGAGTTCAAAGATGCTCTAGAAAAGACTGCTCATAACTGCAAAATCAGAGAAATCACTGGCCAAGGTCCTAGTTTTACTTTTCTACCTGTACTGATCAAGAGTAATCTGCTTTCCTCTGAACCAACCAATAGCCATTGATTTATTTTTCTGTTTATTTTCTTTTTCTAAAGAGAGGAAGGAATAAAAGACAGGAATGAAAGCAGATGGGCAGGGAGAAAGAGGAGGAAGAAGCATTTTATTTATTTGTTTCATTTTGATATCTCATCCTGAACCCAGTCAGAAATCCAGGTCCTTGGGCTTATGTGGTCCCCACAACAGTGCCTCAGCTGCCTTGGAGGACTGCAGGGGGTGGGGGAGGAAGGACATTTTTATCTGTCACAGAATTAATAGCTGTCGATAAATTTTCCCTCAGTCATAGTTCTCAAAGTGCTTTTGCAAAAAGCTTTTTCTTGGGACTCTCTCGCATTGGAGATCTTATTTTAGGTTCCAAATGTGTTAGCCTTACTAGGTATTAACCATCCAGGAAGAGTGGTCATCATTTTGGGTAACCGCTAATACTACACGGAACTTCACCTATCTGGTAAAATGCTAATGCGTTAGCTTCGTTTCATTATCCTTGTGGGGTTTTTGCCTCCTGCTCCGGCCGAGCAGAATCCTAGTTGAAAGCCGTCATGGATCTCTGCAGGGGCACGCCCCGTACCATGCGGTCACCGCGTCACCAGGGCCACACGCGTCTCGCACAGGGCTCCACAGATGCTGGCAGACGGATTAACTGAAAAACAACTGGGTGAAGCTGGCTAGTCCATCATTTCTAGATTGCAAGCTTCTCCAGGTTACAAGCAACAATCAGAAAGGGAGAAGAAAAGGCTGAGATTTGATGAGTAGTTGGTTTATTTTTATTAGTAGTGGCATATTTTTTTGTTGACTACTCAACCTCACCTACTTGGAGGTAAAATAAAATAAGGGGTTGTTAACACTACGCCAAAGGAAAACTCCAACAGTTTAAAGGCACGACTTCATACAAATGTCATGTGAAGAGTCAAAGACTTTGCTCCGCTCAGTAGTTAATGGGGAGATGGTAGAAGACTGGGCTCAAAAGAGAATCTGAGGAGCCAGGAATTTTTAATAATTTAATAAAGGAAAGTTAGGGTCAGATGACTAGGGTAGATATAAATCTAATGACCTGCAGCGCTATAAGCAAGCACCTCTGGGGTTATCTTTCCCACTGGACAGAAATGGTCTGCATCTCATCTGGACAGAATCTACAAGTTGGCCTCCCCCAGCTCAGTGCTGTCAAACAACCGAGTCAGCAGGCCACCTGTCAAGGCCCAAGGCCGCCGTGCGCGGGAAGAGCACCTGGACACCTCGAGTCTGCTCCAAGTTCTGAGAATTTTCTGACACCCAGAGAAGACGAGCTGCAGCGGAAAGCGCTGGACGAGCCTCATAGAGGGTGCGAGCAGATCTCTAGCACGAGTGACTGACGGTGCACCGATTATGAAGAACACTGTCAGAGCAGCCACGCATTCCGTACAGTTTGAGGAGACGTAACGCTAAAGCTTGTAGCGTTCAGTGACCAGGAACCGCACGGAGGTCCAGCCCGCGGCCGCCTCAGTCACTGAAGCCCAGTGGGAAGCAAGACAGGTGTGTAAAGGGTGCTCGCGTCCAAGCTCACATCTGACGCCAGTCTCCCTCCCTGGAGAATCTGGGTGGTCAGTCGGCAGGTGCCGCTCGAGAGGACACATGTCCGTGGGCAGGGCCGCCGAGCACTCGAGCACCTGAAGACCTACAGTTCGTCCTGACGCAGGTGTCGCCGTCAAATCCTAATGTGTTCTAAATACGCTCTGCCCAAGAGAGGATGCGAATGTGCGAATCCAATACTCCTACAACAATATCCGAAAATGTTCAAGCACTGCTGTTTGAAAAAATGAATCGCCCCCTTGCACTGAACACACACCATGTGCAGGCTACCTTGCTGGGCCCCGAGCTGTCATAACAGGAAGACGAGACTGTTCCTATTTTCGAAAAGCTTCTCATGTAAGTGCGGAAGCACCTCTGCACATGTGCTTCACAAGGAACACGTGGATGAAGCACCTGTGTGCAGCAGGCACAGGAAAGGCGAGGGACGCGACGCGAGTTGCACTGGGCCCTGAGCGTGTGTATTCATTTGACTGGAGTTCGAAAAGGATTGACTGTGAATGAGGGAAGGGCTGTTAGAATTCTGATTATGAGGAAAAATGTGATACCCTAAAGACATGACAAGTTGAGGTAAAAATCTTAAGCAAAATAGATCCATATTGTGGCAAATTCACAAACTAGAAAAGGCTACTGAACACTGAAAGTAGTATGTGATGTTGCGTCTAAGCAAAGAAACGCAGCGTGCACTGAGCCACCGCTCTGTACCGAGCAGGATCTCAGAGACGAGAGGAATGATGCTTGCGAGCGGGTGTGCAAGAAACCAGCTCTCACTCACCGCTAACAGGAATGGAGCAGAACGGCCACCCTCTGGACATGCATTTTGAGCTAAGACTCGACCCGATGAGAACAGGCAGTGGTGCAGAGATTATCTATGAATGTCACCATGTCTTTTTTAAAAAAGAAAAAGCAAAGAAATACCCAACAGTTGAGGACTGGTTCGATAAATTATGGATCCATAAAGTATCATGTGGTATTAAAAACCATAGCCACATAAAATGTAATGGTGTGAAAAATTTACAAATTATTAAGTGAGGGCGTACCCTGGTGGAGAAGCAGTTAGGTCACCTGCCTGTGGAGGAAAACAGTCCATACATTCATACTGAGGACCTGGGTTTGCATCCCGGGTTCAGGGTGAACAATCGATGTGAACTAAATAAAAATAAATTGATGCTTCTTCCTCTTCTCCCTGCCTGCATCCACCTTTTCTTTCAAAAGAAACATATATGCATAGTGAGAAAAAAAAATCTTATGAAGTAAAAAAAAAAGGCCTTTGCTCCCAGGAAGATTTGCTCATTTGCAGTTCATGGAATGGGAACATCAAAGATAGACTCACTTTTTAAAAGAAAGTCATACCCTCACTTGACACAAAAAGTCATACTTCTCACCCCTAAAATATCTTAGTGTGGTTCACTGCTACTAGATACATGTTTTGAAGCCCCAAGATAAAATAAAGGTGGGGGCGGGAGGGAGTGCATCAATGGATAAAACTGGCGTCCGTGAGGGTCCCTCCAGTCGAAGCCAGGAACCCAGTCCAGGGCGTCATGTCTGCTCTCTTCTGTGTGACAGGTGGGCATCTTAGCAAGTGGGTCCCAGCAAGCGTTCTTTTTGTTTGTTTTTTATAGGAAAGGCGCAGGCAGGAATGAAGGCAAGCAGAGGCGGGCAGGCAGGCAGGCAGGCAGGGAGACAGAAGAGGCAGCGCTTTCTTTACTGAGTTGTTTGTCTTGTTTTCCATCCTGGCCCAGGCCCTGAACCCTGACTGCTGGGATGTACGTGGCCTGCATTCTTAGTGGAAGGCACCTAACTAACCCGCTACTCCACCAGGGCGCCCTGGGAAAAAGAGTTCTTTTCATGTCTTCTCTGATTCTTTAGATGAATGCCTCACCTCTAAGTGAGTATCATGAGAGCAAGAGGCATGAGTACAAAATACTGGGAGCAGAGGAGTTTTGCTTCACCTAGGCAAAGAAATGGCCAGGTTTGGTGACATCCATTCTTCATCTCCACCCATCTACCCATCTATCTGGTATCTGTCCATGCACCCAGGAATTAAAAACATTCAAGATTTGTACATGACATTTTGATAATGTCAATCTATTACAAAATGCATTTTCTCTGTATTTGCACAGCTCTTCATAACAGAAAGAACTTGTTACTATGTCTTTCACTTGGGTCTCAGCTGTGTAGTTTGCACGACTCCAACAAAGAGTAGAGAAAATTTCCACATTTGCTTCTGATAAATTTTACCACTTTAAATGAGAGAAACATATTCCATGTAAGCTAAAGTTTTATGTTAATGTTAGAGTTCCATTAACTTTTATATTGTTGGTTTCACAATCTATATGAACATTTAAATTGGGCAAGTCTCCTTCCTGATGTTACCATCAACCACTTCTGTTCATTTGCTCAGTCCTACTATGTACCCACTATATAATGTTTAGACTTACTTTACAGACCTTATTAAGAAATGTATTTTCAATGCATTTTACTCTATATTACTCACTACTTATCAATATTTGAAATATTTAGGTTGTTTTGACCAACCGCATTCTACCAATAATGTAATCGTTACTCAATGACTTCTACTTGGGGGCTTAAGGTCACAGGAGAAAACTGTTTCTAATCTAAATTTAGATGCATACTTTCATTGCAGGAAGATGTGATCAGGTCTACAAAGTCAGTTAAGAGCTTTCAAATATAAAAAGTATGTTAGATTAAAATTCTGGAGAGGAAAAAGGAACGGAAACACATTCAAGATACCAGTGATAATGCAAAAGTTCTGACTGTTCAATATTAGCTTTACTTTAAAGATCTATTTGAAAAAGCACTGAAGTAACACTGCATTTCAACATCACATAGATTTAAGGTGTGCATCATAAAAGCTACTTTTAATTCAAATACTGTGATAAAACAGAGGAAATGACATGTTCTTTCTCGACCATTTTAAGGCACACACACTCCACTTGTGTGAATTCACTCGCGCTGCCATGTGGCTTATCTCCAGAACTCTTCTTGCAGAACTGAAACTCCACCCGTCACCCCCAGCCCCTGGCGACCTTCTGTAGTCTGTCTCTATGATGCCGATTTCTCTCTATGAGCCACATGAGAGAGCCCTACAGTGTTCACACAAGCTTTGTTCTTACATTTTTAAAAATGGTGGTAGGTATCAAGCTGATATAATTCATTGGCTCTATTTAATAAATATCTTAAATCTTAATTTATCAGAAATCAAACCTTCTGCCACTGATCTAAATTTATGAATGAACATTTTGAATGCCAAATCAAAAGGTGTAGGGCACTACATATTTTCCCAATTTTATTCAGGGAGTATCTAGACAGAAAAGCAGCCCAGTGATGCTAATTCAGGTTTTTTGGTTTTATTCGTATGAGATTAAATGATCCGCATAGAGACTTAGTTACTACAGTGTGTCAGAAAGAATCTAAGACTCCTGACACCTATGGATTCCTTCCAATCAGATTGGGGTCCATACATTTTCTACATTTATTTCAATTATAAACACTTCATTCATACGTAATCTTGTGTGAATACTTTGTATAATAAAGAATCCTTTGTAATGAAAAGTATCCTAAACCTCTGGCTTAAGTAGATTTTCATACAATAAACTCAACAGACAAATCTGTATTTGGTAACAATGTTAGAATTTTATTTAAGATTAAGTTTTTCACACTCTCAATAATTAGTACACTAAAATGAACGTATGGAGGTAGAAGAGACCTTAGTGGTCAGCTAGTCAGAAAAATACAGAATAAACTAGGCACATTGAAGTAAGCTGCCAAAATGGCCTTGAGGGAATTCTGAACCACATTTGAAAAAGACATGAATTATGTGACTACCCATAAATATTTCTTAATCTTTGCAAAAGGGGTCCTTTAAGAAACTTCAAAATAAATGAATGGAATCTAATCATTTAAAACTCAAGTGCTGTTATTTCTACAAGATCTTAGATTATATGTTCATTTGTTCATTGGAAGAAAAATCATTTTCATTTCTTATATTTTATTTATATTAGAGAGAGCACTTCAATATTAATTCAAATATCTATCCATTAAATGCAAAAATGTTAATGTAATATTAAAAATGAAATTTAAATGAAAGCAAGGGAATATCGCATTAAGGTTCCCATGGCAACTCTCACTACACTTTTCAACTTGTGAATTGTAATACGGTCATTTATTACCAGCTCATATGAAATACATTTCTACAAATATTTAAAGATGTATAGGTTAATTTATGTCAATTCAAGACTTCAGATGCAATGTAATAAATCAGGTTAAGAATGCTCTAAATATTAGCCCATATTCTTAATTTAGTCACATCTACATGAAACAGATATGAACTTCCTAGATTTTGAGTATTTCTGTTAGTCTGCATATGAATCATTACCACTTTGCAGCTGCCATCATGGCTGAAATCCGAACCTCATGTTATGAAATACTAATATAGGCATGATCCACAGCCTCTTTAGTTTTAGCAAGTTTTGAAATGACAGATTACAGATGCTGCCATGTGCAAACCCATTTGCTCGGTCACACCTGTAGGCACTGAGTTCTGCAGGAACTGCGAGCCCACGTTCACACGGGCTCTGCTTTCTCAACAGTATAGAGCAATAAACTGAAACTCAAGAAAATGACTCAGCATTCTTTATCTAAAGGAAATAACTGAATTACTACAAAGCTATATGTGTAAGGACTAAGAATAAATAATTTAAATGTCCATCAATGGAGGTGGTGGGTTCAAGCCCTGGGTCTGAGGGAAAAAACAGTGAGAAATACTAAATTGAAAAAGAAAAGAAAATGATAAGTGTAGACTGAAGAGGAAGTGTCGCGGACACTGTGAAGTGAACAAAGCAAGTGTGAAAGAGTATATATAGGAAGAGGGGGAGGGGAGCAGAAAAAGGCCAAAGAAGTCAAACACTATCTCAAAACTTTGTATGTAAAGAGAATAGCCTAAAATGACAGCTCCAAATGTTCATGGTAGAGCTCCCTGGGTGGTGGGATTATGGCTGGTTTATTCAGTTTATTTTTGTGAAGTTTATTTTTTTAAAAAGGAAAAAAGCAACCAGGAATGAAGGCAAGTAGGCAGGAAGAAAGAGGAAGAAGCAGCATCATTTATTTATTTATTAGCTGTTCAGCTCAGCTGTTCCTCCTGGATCCAGGTCACGAACTAGGGACCTTGGGCTTTACAAGGACTATGCCCCAGGTGTGGGCTTTATGCCTAAGCCACCAAGGTACGCTTTTATGAAGTTTTCAAATGAATATATTCAAATAAATATATTTAGAAAATTAAATGAGCTGTAACTAAAGTCAGTACTGCCTTTATGGGCGTGACAACACTGATGCTCTCCTACCCTCAGTTCAGTAACATAAAAAAGATCTAAAATTCTATTAAAAAAATAGGTCTGGATATGTGCCCTGGTAGGTCAAGTGCTAAGCAGGCGATGGGAACGTAGACCATGTAAAGTCTGGGGACCTGGGTTTGCGGCCCTTTGCGGGGGAACTAACAAATTGAACAAAGATGCTTCTTCCTCCTCTCCCTTCCTTCCTGCCTACTGGCCTTCCTTCCTGCCTGCCTTCTTTCCTCTCTAAAAAGAAAACTGTGGAAACTGGAAATCACTTAAAAATTTCAGAACGATTAAAGAATGACATAGCCATAAGAAGCAATACTGTGTAGCAATTAAGTATCACATTGAAGAACATTTCTTCCGGAAAATACTACTGCCAACATGTCAAATCAGATGTTTTTAGTTGCAAGTAGCAGAAAAGCCTAATTTAGCTTAAATTATCAAATTTCTGCATAACCACAGCAGTTGAACATATCATTTCTCTCTCTCTATGCAAAATGTCCAGAGGCAGCAGCAGACAGGAAGCAGACCAGCAGCTGAGAGGGGCTGGATGGGGTGGGGGGCACTGCTAACCAGGAAGGGCTTCTCGTGGGAGTGGTGAAAATTCTCTGAAACTAAACAGCTGCACAACTCTGCATGTACTAAAACCATCAAAGAGCACATTTTAAATAGGTGAATTTCATGGCATGTGAAAAAAGGGTATTATATTGAAAGGACGCTTCAACATTCTTTTTTGGAAAATTCAGCATTGTTTTAAGACTTATCTAATGTCTCTACTTCTTGAAGCAGCAGTGCATGCTCAACTTTCATGAGTGCTTATGCATGAATCTACTGTTACTCATTCTATGATGAATTGATAGTTGGTTCTCCCTTTTGCTGTGACAAACAAGGCAATTGTACTTCCTGATGCACATCAGCAAGAATGTCTCAAGGACAGATACCAGAGTAAGGCATGTCTGCGTGTCTGCGTCTAGAGCAGTGCCCATACAGTCTCCTAGGTGCTTTACCTCTGTGGGCTTACATTCCCATTGGCACTGAATTAGAGTTCTCTCTGCTACACATATTCTTCCGGACTGGGTACTGTCAGCCCTTAAGTATGTCATCCAAGTAGGTTTGAAGTGGCATTTTAATTGAGACTTAATTTGCATGTCCAAATGCAATGAGATTAAACTTCATGTTTTTGACCAATGAATGCCTACAGATGTTTCCCAATTTTCCATCAATTTTTCCTTATATACACATTAGCTATAAGGGGGTTGTTCTGGATATTAAACGTTCGTTGCTCACAATTTGCAAATATACTTTGGTTTGTAGCTTATCTTTTCACTTTCTTTTATGACTTAACATTCAGCTTTAACATAAGTCAAATTTCTTTTTCCCATTATGATGAATTGCTTTTTTGTTTGAAGAAGTATCTACTCCAAGATCACAAATATATTCTCATATACTTTGCTTGTCTTTGCTGAATGGAAGGTTTCTTTAAAAAAAACAACAACAACAAAAAAAAAACAGGTAAGGGCCCAGGCTCCTTTTCCACGTGTTCCACCTGTCCTTGCTGCGACCGGGGCAGTCCCCGTTCTCCACAGCAGCAGGCTACACCTGACATGTGTGGCGCTCCAGACCTGTGCAGCTTTGCCCTGGAGTCCAGTCTTCTCTCTGTTCATCCTTCTGCAAGAACTCTCTTAACTGTCTGTCCACAGAGAGCATGTCTCCCTAACTGTGTCACCTCTGAGAGCACACAGCAGGCTTAGAAGTACACTTGGGCCAAAGTGATCATCTCTCCAGGCAGCTGAACAGCACCTAAGCCAGGCACGGCTACGACAGTTTCTGCCCAATGAGGGCTCCCCTACAATCTGCAGGGAAACTCCCTTTCCCTTGAGCCAGAACTTCTGAGCTGCCCATCTGAAGTTCTTCCTGCCACCCGCCTCTCCCTCTGTGAGATCTTAGGTTTCTAACTACATCTTGGTATCTGCCTTCTGGAAAACCTGAATGTAAGGGTCTTGGGTATTTCTGGTTACTTACTGGACTAAATGTAAGAGATCGTCAAGCTCTAAAATGAAGCAAAACAAAATTATTGTTAGTTTTCACTTTTTCTTCGTTGTTTTAAAAGACTGGTGACTGGTGACCTCTTTAATCGAGTTTATGTAGTTAATGATACTGATGTTATCCTGTGGTGGGCCACCCTGTGCTGCTGGGGTAAAGGCAACCTGGCCGTGATGCAGCAGCCTGTTTCTATTCTGTTGAATTGTTTGCTGACTCTTTACAAATATGTTCATCAGGAAGGATAATTTATGATTTTTCCTTATTCAGTTTTTGGATCAAAGTATTGGAAACCTGATAAAAATGAATTAGGCATTCTTTTTCTGTTCTCTGAAAATGTTCATGTAAGATTGATACCACTGTCCCTTAAATGCTTGCTATGACTCACTGGCAAAGCCGCGATAGCCTGAGGTTTTCTTAGGTCTTAAATTTTTGATCCAATTTCTTTAATAGTTTGAATTTTTAGGCTTTTAAAATGTTTCCTTACTCACAATAGCTAAGAACTAGAAACTACCTAAGTGCCCAATGTCAGATGATGGATAAAGAAGATGTGGTCCATACACACAATGGAACCCTACACAGTCCTTAGAAGAGATGAAACGCTGTCATTTGAATCAACTGGATGGCACTACAGGGGATGATGCTCAGTGAAATAAGTCAAAAGAAGATAGATGACCTCACTCATAAGAGGAATGTGAATACACAAAATAAAGGAAAACAGGAAACAAAACACTTACACTAGAACTGAGATTACCAACAGGGAATGAATGGGGTGGGGTGGGCACTGAACAATGGTGAAGACCATTTGATCTGGTGGAGCTGGTGATCTGGTGGAACAGCGCAGGGTATGTTAACATATATATGAGGAATGGGGAAGCTATACATATGAGTATTTTAATGTGTAAAGAAAGAATGCTTGCCGTGTGCTGGTTTTAGCAAGTTCTATTTTTCTTTAATTTGCTCATTTTCCTTTCCTCAAATTTTTCGGCATAAAATTATTTCTGCTAACTCCTCTTTTGAAGGTCCGTAGAATCTGTAGTGATGTCTCTGCTTACATTGCTGATATTGGTTATTTATGCCTTTTTACTTTTGTCTTTTGTCAGGAGATTACCAATTTTGTTAGGTATTTCAAAGAACCAATAATTGGCTTTATTGATCCTATGTTAGTATTGGTTTTATTGATTTTAACTTTTAATATTTTTCTAACTTGGGAAGGAAATTTGATATTGATATTCATTTTTATCCATTCTTATTTATTTATACACTCCCGAGGCTTTGAACCTAGCCCTTGGGCTTAAAACATCCTGCACCTTGGCCACTGAGCCAAAGGGGTGCATCAGATTTTCTTCATTAAGCAAATGCTTTGTTTATTTTTAGTCTTTCTTATAAGGATTCAGGCTATAAGTTCCCCTAAGAATTATTTTAACCATACTCTTAAAATTTGATATGAATTTTCATTAGTGAGTTAAAAAATACTTTGTACTTTTCGAGATATCTTTAACCCAGGTTTTATTCTTTAGTTTATTCCTTACTTTAAAATATTTACAGATTTTCTAACTGTTTTGCTACTGATGTCTGGTTTAACTGTATTTAACTGTATTGCCACTGAAGAAATTACTCTGTGATTTCAATCCTTTGTATTGTTTACACAGCATTATGGCCCAGCATATGGTCACTAAAAAAGTTAAAACATACTAGAAAATGCTGTTTCCGCACCTGACAGTGGTGTGGTTATTCCTCATGTTCTATCTTCAGTATCCTTACTGGTTCCTCTACCAACCACTCAAAGGTGTTAAATCTAATTTCCATACTCCCCTCATGGTGAAGGTGCACTTCTTGAGCATCGCCACATTTCTGCCCTCTAGTTTTGGAAGCTGACTTATTGAAGATGTATAAACCTGAGCTATGAAGCCCATCTATTGTGTAGCAATCATTGTTAAAAACAGAAAGTGTATTTAAAGTCTACTAAGAGAGCCACAGGAGATTCACTTTGATATTTCTCTGTTATCCTTTTTATCTTTTGGTCTCAACATTTCTCTTTGTTCCAGATACATTTTCTTAAAAGGTATATATAGCCTATTATTAAAAATCAGGTCTGATGACAAGATTTTTCACCGAAGAGTTTAACCCATTTACAAATAGATTTATTCTACTATTTCTAGTGCTCACTTGTCCTATTCTACTTCTGCTCCTTTATTCAGTTTTTTTTTTTTCCGCATTTCCTTTGCTTCTTTTAGCGGCAGCTCTCCAAATTGTCAAATTCATATGCAATCACGTCTAAATGTGGCCAATTATTTTTAGCTTTCTTCAGAAAAGACAAGGTCTTCAGAGTGATGGTATTTCAAGTGCCTACCTTACATGCTTTCTACCGTGTTTTTTCCTCCTACACATTAGACATCGTTCGTCTTACTTGTTAGCATATTTCAGGTTTACGCAAGTGCTTACTCTTCTCTTTATTCACATTATTTCTACATTTTGGACTTTCTGGATCAATTACTCCTCCCTGAAGTGCATCTTTTAGAAATTCCTTTGGTGATGCAATTTTGGTGGTAAATTGTTTCTGTCCATCTGAAAAGGTCTTATTTCACTCTCATTCGTAGATAATCCATCTATCAGCAGGGTAGTCTACATCAAAATTTGGGGAATGGCATTAAATAGAGCATTTGATGGCTAAAAAGTGAAAACTTTAAACAAAGGGGGGTGGTAAGGACGATCTTAATTTTGTATAGCATTTATCAGATGAATATTTGAAATCTTTCATGTGCATTTTTAAATGAGTCTAACTATGGACCTGTGCTCACCTATAAGTATTGGGCGAGCCTCATTTTTCAATTTTTACAGTAAAATGGGATAAATATTGTAAAATTGATAACTACTCACTCCCATTATTCTTCAGATAACCCAACATCCCTAATATCTGCTATCTATTTAACTTAGAAGGTGCCACTTGTCTCTTTCTGTAAGCCTGTCTCCTTTTACAAGTATTAAGTCTCAATAGTGTTCAAGAAGTTTCACTGGTATAAATTTTACTTTAAAAGAATTTTTTATTAACTAGAACTCTTAATTCATTCCAACATGTCAGATAATAAATCTTTTTAAGATAAGTAAGTATTTGGTCTGACACATTAATATATAATTGATAATTTAAGTTAATATAAAAGTTCATTATTTTTTAATCAAGTTCCTGAAGAATAAGTTATAAATCTACATATAACAGTTCATTAAATTAACACTTTATCTACACAAAAGAGAAATGGAAAATCCTACTATAGTCAAGCCTAGAATTCTGCTGGTTGTTAAATTTTTGCACACACACATGTAAGACATACAGACAGACACACACACACACACACGCACGCACTCACCGCCAGGCTGAAAAAGACTGACAGGGAAGGTAGCTGAATTGCCAGGTCTCTTCTAACAGCTAAAAGGAGCAGGGCTCTATACAGCAGAGCCAGGAATTCAGTCTCAATAAACAGATACTCTTACCAGGAGGAAAATAAGCATATTCCTTCGACATAAAACTATTTATAAATGAGTTATGTCTAACAGGCATTGCACGTAATAAAATACACGAAAACCTAAAAGGACGAGCCATAAACTATTTTTAGATAATTCTTTATAAAGTATGTTAACAGCCACCCGACTCTGTTGAGAGCAGGTGGGAGCTCGGCACCAGGGTGCCGTGAGCCAGTGCAACTGGACATGCCTGCCAATTAGACTGCCGTCGTTTTAAATGACACAATGTGGCTGAAAAGGGAAGGCTAGCCTAAAAGGGCTGTGAGTTTGATGACTTTTCTTTTACCTGAGTCTTCACTTTTAAATGATTGTCACTGCCTCAAGTAATATCTTGAATTCTATCATGCAATGATGATTAAGAAAAACGAAAAGTACCCCAAACACTTCTACTGGTATCCACTGTTCTAATCCTGAGCCAGAAATGACTGTTTCAGGCTGGCTGTTTCTGCCACAGGTTACAAACAACTACTTACTACTTTTTCACTGAGAAGCCCCTAACCTTCCAGAAAGCTTTCTCTTTTTTTCTTTTTTTTTTTGGGGGGGGGAATTAATCCCTTTCTTAAAAAAAAAGGTCTTTTTTTCCCCTAAGCTACTTCTAAGAAAGAAAGTCAAGGCATAGGAGAAGCAGACAACATATACCAAATAAATTTCTAAAAAAGTGAGGTAAAAAAGATGAAATCTTTAGATAAGCTCTAAGTGTGTGCAAAGAAGCTAGATTTGCTCTTCTTCAAAAAAGTGGAGGGATCACGTACATAACATCCAGAACTAACCTACTGTATTCTCAACGGAATATAACTTAAGCTTTGCTAGTTTCACATTCCACGAAGGCACTTAAAATGCCCACCGATGGAACAGACACTTCCTTCTTCCTCCCCTATCCATTTATGTGATAGCTTTCATGGATTTCACGGATATTGCAGACAAAGTCCAAGAGGTTCTCCAGAACTTCGTCCTTGTTCACTGGAAGTAGGTCTGGAGGACGGTCATTTTCTCCGGGGCTCCTCTCCTTCAGTGCCCCAGCTCCCTGGGCCTTGAACTCCTCCCTCTGTAGGCAGTACAGTTGATTTCAGCCTGAGCTTCTGTTGCCTGGAGGCCGCCACCCACTTCTTGGTGGCCCCCTTCTGGGCCTGTAGCAGCTGCTGGAGACCGTGACTTGACTGGTGGAGGCGGCAGAGGTTCCAGGTTCAAGTGAGTGGCCTAAACTGCCTTGATGTCCCCTTGGAGTTAAGTCTGATGAATTTTAATTGTTTGCTGACAGCTTGCCCCCTTGACCTGAGACAGAAGTGGCTCCTAGACCAGGCTTTGCCATGAAATAGGAAGAGATGGCGGGAGGCCCCAGAAAAGAGAGGGAAGTGTGAGGTAAGGGTGGAAGAGGAGGGATTTCAGAGACTCAGGAATCAGTCCCGCTAGGGCCCTTTTGAGTGGCTCAGGTCCTTTCAGCATGGGAGTGAGTCAGGGCACTTACATACTGGTGCTGCCCTAGCTGAGGGGCCTACATGCTGCCCAGGAGCTCAAGTCGCTGAAAGAAACTCAAAGCCGTCGGGCGGGACGGGGCAGGGCGGGGCGTGAAGTGCAGCAGAGGGAGCCGACGGTGGGTGGACATGGGAAGGACAGACTCCATCCTGGCTACGCCTGCTCTGCAAAGAACAGTACCTTCAGTCTTAGTCTTTTGGAAGTTCATTTTAAGGGCTTACAAAGACTCTGATAGGTGAATTTACAGACGTTTCAACTAAACAGGAATGTCCTTGAGAACATCACTGTCAATTCTCTCTGCTTTGGTGCCTGATGCATGTGACATAGGACGGTGTGTACACAGACTGAGTGAGTGCACCAGAGACAATCTGAATATCAAATATTGATATAACTTAATCTTTCTGGATTGAATGTATACATGTAAGTTCTGAAATGTTCCTCCTCCTCCAGAAAACATTACCTGTGTACCTTTGGGGTACATGCCCCAAAGTATAGAGCTTGTCCAGCTCTTAGTGGGAAATGATTTATTTCAAAACATATGTGGACTATACTAAGTGGGTAAGAACACATTTGTTCTATACAGTGCCAGAGCAGTTTTAGAATTCAACTATCATGCAATAAAAAAAGAAAAATTTCAATATAGTCTTCATGTAATTCCTTGAATTGGTGTCTTCCCTGTGTTTGAGAAATTATACAAAACCCAACTACAAAGAACGTCATCTTGGGATCAAAATGCTCTGATTCTCCATAGTTTGGGGTATGAAAGGCAGATGGGTATTTCTGTTTTATGGAAATAACAGCTCTACAGAAACATTTTCCAGATTCACAGCTTCTCAAAGAGGTTATATATGAGATTACAATGCATTTAAAGCTTCCGAAACAAACACTTCACTGAGTTTCAGAAAAGTGACGCAAATATTAGGAAACTCCATTTTATTTAGCTGAAATGTGCATATTATTTAGTTGCAAAACAAGCTTACTGTTCAGTACGATTGTTACATCACTCTGATTCATCTCCAGTGGAGCAGAATCCATTCTGCTGCGATCTTGTGTCTCAGGCAGCTGCCCCACCGGTGTGAGAACCACAACAGCCCAGGGGCTCAGGTTAGAGAAAACAAAAGAACAATAAAGATGCTTCTTCCTCCTTAAATCCATTCTACGTAGAAATGCTGTTCCGTTAATGCCCCCCGAGTCCAACGCTTTAGAACTGAATCACTTTGGTCTAGGAACGACTAAAAAACTTTCAGGATATCCGGAAGAGACTGTTTTATGACACACATCAACAAAACTCAACCCCACTTTCTCCAATAGTGAACAAATGTCTTTTCAAAGTGTTATCTTTCAGATGACGTGAAACTAAAGAGAACTGGTTGCTGCTGTCTGCACCAACGTGCTTGGAGAAGAAGAGCCTCTGCCCCACGGCTTGCTGCCACGCCTTACACAGGTAGGGTCTGTAGGCCACATCGGGGTCCCCAGGACGGCTAGGGGCCGGGGAAGGCCCCTCTGCCGCGTGCGAAGGCCTCTGCATTATACTTTGGGTTGTTGCAACAAGGACCAAGCGATACTCCTTTCCAAGCTTCTGTAAGCACTGGGAGCACCTCTTCAGGGTGCACTCCTGCGAGTTAGCGCTGTCCCCTCCGTTGGCGCGGTCTATCCAGTAAAAAGCCGACAGGCCATCCAAAATCAAAAGGCCGAGAGAGGGCCGGCTGCACAGCAGCGCTTCTAGGGAGTGGAGTGTGAGCAGCAGCTGAGAGCTGCTCACGCAGCTCACCAGGGACAGTCTTCCCAGAGCACGTTTTACTATCTCCTCCGAGCTGCGGGCGAGTCTGTGCTCCAGAATGGTGACCAGCCGAAGCATATCAAAGTGATAATCTGTGTCGATGAACAGGACGTCCACTTCCAGTCCACCTTCGGATTTGGGAAGTATACAGCGTGCTGTTAAATGATAAAGCATTTCTGTCTTTCCTGTTCCTTCTGGACCATGAAATTCAAGAATAGCACCTGCGTGAAATTGTAAAATGTCAGTCAAGATGCAGCAGCACATGGCGGGCTGCAAAACGAAAAGCCTCAGCAAGGTTTAAAGAGGCGCTTACTGGAACGTGAAAGAAAGACTACGTTCGTTTGCAGGTGATCTGTATAAGCAAGTACGAATAAGGAAATTAAAGTATATCTCACTTCCGAGTAAGGAGTCAACTCTTAATTAACATCCAGAATGAGAAAAGCAGCTGACAGGGCTGCAAGGGGCCAGAGGGGGCGGGACAGTCAAGGCACTGAGACAGAGGGCCTCAGACCCGGGCCTCTCAAACCACTCACCGCTAGGGGCACGCGATCTGGCAGCTGTCACCCAATACCCACTCCCCCTTCTCTTAGTATCACCCCCGCTGGGGGCAGGCGTGCCCAGTTGAAGAAGTGCTGCGTTGGCACAGGGCCGTCTGAGAACACCCTCTTCCACGGCTTCGTGGGGCTGTCCACACGTGCATCACCCAAGAAGGCCCGACACGGAGCCTGGGCTTCTTAGAGCCACAAATCAGACGGACGCAAAGAAGTTAAGGTAAATTCCTGGTTAAGAGATCAATAAGTAGATAAAAATACTCAATTAATCTACAAAAGGAGAAGAGTATTTTCAAACCGCGTAGCAAAGTGCTCTCAATGACTGACCCAGTGAGTCATGCTGACAGATGTTTAGGAGCCCCTGCTCGCTGTCTCAGAAAATGCTTGACAGAGTTTTGTTTTTTCCCTATTCCGAGGCCCCGGAAATACCCAGAGCTGTCTCAGGCACCTTCGTGTGCTTCTGTCGCCCTGTGGCCTCCCTTCTCTTGGACTTCAGAATGGAAGCATTTCTCCCAATCTCCAATTAGCTCCACTTGACTCTCCAGCCTCATAAAACTACTGAATTCTTTTTTTTTTTTTTTTTAAAGAGAGGAAGGAAGGAGAGAAGGAAGGAGCCTTTAAGGAGAGAAGACATCTTTATTACATTTTGGTTTTTCTTCTCCTTTTGTAGATTAATAGTAAAGCGGGTAAAAAGATCATTTATAACAACTGAGGACGTAAAATCGGCAAACGTACAAATTACATGAGTATTACCATTAAGGTCCTTGAACTAGATTTCCTACAAATAGGTTTAATAATGAACTGAAATCAGTTTCACTGATTTTTCTTTTTTCCCTTAAGAGAGGAAGGAAGGGAGAAGAGATAAGTATTTAAAGAGGAGGAGGAAACATCTTTATTTCTTCAGTTGTTCTTTTTGGTTTTTCACCCCAGTCTGGGATCTTGAACCTGGATCGTTGGGCTTTACTTGTTTTACAAGTCAATGTCTCAACCACTGAGTCATTAAAGGCACGCCCAGACTAATTTTGTAAACATTTACTGTCTAATCATGAGATCAAAAATCTTATTCGAATATGTTCTATAGAGGGGACACAGTTTTTTTTAAGTATATTTGAAATGATTATTTCATGTTTCTGCTAACTGTTATAAAAATTGCATTCTTGTCCTGTTTAAGAATTGAATATGACAACTGGTACTTAAAAGATGAGAGGGATGGGGAGAAGGGGAAGAAAGAGAGAGAGAGAGAGGTCCTGAGTTTGGCATTTGACACCCAGAAAATCTGCATGGTTTGGCCTTGACAGATACAGTCACAGACAGACTGCTGTAAGGGGTTTGGGTGACAGCTTGTTGAAGTCAGTTTATGATCTAAAGATCCTTTGAAGGGGAAAAAAAATGCCAAAAATACATCTTGGGACCAATCTACTAAATGTGTTCCAAATACATTGAATTTGTTGAGTAGAATCATTATAATGTTGAAGACGTAATGAAATGGTATATGGCACTAAATATCTACTAACCAAAAAAAGCGTTAAAAGTGTTATTTACAACAACATTAGACACTCTTATAACCCTTCAATCTTTGCTGCTCTGGGCTAAGCTTCCTATATAACAATTTCTGATAAGAACTGTTGTGGATAAATAATCCTTATAAGCCCAGTGTTATATCTGCTATTGCTCCAATGAGTATTTAGTCATCTGATCTGACAGCTACAGGGCCTATGATAGTTTTAAGTAAACTTTTATTAATGACTGAATGTGATGGTGTTATTAAAGTTTTTATAAATGTAATATTCAGATACTTGAAACCTAGTGTTAAAAAAATCAATGTTACTTCAATCAAAACTTTAATATTCTACTCAAATATAGAATTAGCGCTACAAACCCCTATTTAATAGTACAGAGAAGGACAGTTCAATCTTCTGTCTAGCACGTTTGATCAAAATTTGCCTCTTATTATTGATAGTCAGAATTTTTTTGCTGACAGATATGTTCTATAAGAAATACTGAAGGGAATACTTCAGACTGAATGAAAGGATGGTAGACAGTAACTTGAATCCAAATGAGTTAATAAGGAAGAGAAGTAAATATAACTAACTACCTAGGTAAATATAAAAGACAGTACGTACATGTGTTTTATGTATTTACAACTCGTTTTCCATTTATCTAACTGAAGAAATATTTAACTTACTAATGATTTTAATTTAAAATGTGTTGACAGGCATGCAATGTATAAAGATGTAATTTGAAATAACACTAAGGTACAGAGAGAGAATGGAGCTGTAGAGCAGCAAAGCTCTTTGAAAATACTGAAGTTAAGATGGCATTACTCAAAACTAGATTGTTCTAAATTAAGATGTTAATTCAATCCTCAGGGTAACGTTTACAAAAATATTCTTTTAAAGTAAAAATGATATGGGGAACAAAAATGGTAGGTCAAAAATATCGATTTAACACAAAAAATAGTAAAGAAGTAATAAAGAAACAGAAAAAGACATAAAACACAAAACACAGCAACATGGAAGTCATAAACCCTATCTTACCGGTAATTCACTAACTATAAATGGATTGAACCGTTCAAACAAAAGGCAGAGATTGGCAGAATGCAATAAGAAAACCAAGGTCCAACTATCAACTGTCTACAATGGGCAAGTTTACAAGTCGCAAATAGGTTGATGGTGAAAGGCCAGAAAAAGATACATTATGCAAACAGTAACCCAAAGAGAGCTGAAATGACTACACAAGTATCAGACAAAATATACTGGAAGACAAAATTTGTTATTAGAGACAAAGGACATCTTAATTTTTGTGGTAAAAGACATGTAGCAACAAAATATACCAATGAACCAAGTTTGCATGTATAGTCAGTAGTGTTAATATACTCATATTGTTTCAAACAGACAGATCTCCAGAAATTTTTCACCTTGCAAAACTGAAAGTCTGTACCCATTAGTCAGCAAGTCCCTCTTTCCTTTCTCTCCCAGCCGACAACCTTCTGTCTCTATGAATCTGATTACTTTAAGATACCTCACACGTATTTTTTTTGAGAATCATATGTATTTTTCTTTTTGTGACTGCCTATTTCACTTAAAATAATGTCCTCAAGATTCATCCATGTTGTAGCATGTGACAGGATTTCCTTCCTTTTCACGGAATACACGAATATTCCACCATACATATACACTGCATTTTGCTCACCTGCTGCTAAACATGTGGGCGGCTTCCATCGCTGAGCTATGGTGAACAGTGGGCTACGAACAGGAGTGTGCAAATATCTCTTCACTATCCTGCTCTGCTTTCAGTTCTTTGGAATATATACCCAGAAGTACAATTGTTGGATCTTATAGTAACTCTATTATTTTTTAAAGATCTTTTTTAAGATTTTTTTTTTTTTTTTTTTTTTACAGGAATGAAGGCCAGGAGGCACACAGGGAGAGGCAGAAGAAGTACTTTATTTTTATTTAGTTGTTCCCATTAGTTGTTTCCCTGGCCCTGGGTCTTAAACCTGGGACCCTGGGTTGTATGTGGGACTGTTCCCAGGGTGTCTAGACCACTAGGCCACCAGGGTGTGCCCAGTAGCTCTATTTTTAACTTTTTTGTGAAATCTCCACTTTGTTTTGAAGAATGGTTACACTATTTTATTTTATATTTTATTTAGAGGAAAGGTACAGGCAGGAATGAAGGTGAGCAGAAAATCAGACAGGAGGAGAGGAAGAAACATTTTATGTATTTGTTTATCTTGGTTATGACCCTGGCCCCAGGATAAGAACCTGAATCCTTGGGATATATGTGGACTGCACTCAGCCAGAGGTGGAAGATCCAACCACTGCTCCACCAGGATGTGGTTGCAGTATTTTATAATCTCAGCAGTATACCAGGATTCCAATTTCTCCACATCCTCAGCAACATTTGTTATTTTGTTTTTTATATATATTTATATATATATTTTGTATGTATATATATTTTATATATATATATGTTTTATATAAACCATCCTAATGAGTGGAAAGTGATAAAGAGCAGAAAATGATGATAAATGGGTCAACCCATCAAAGACATAATACAAACTTCTCTGTGCCCAGCAATATACATAAATCCCCAAAATACATGAAGCAAAAAATGACAGGTTTACAGTTTGAAATAGACAATCAACAATACTAACTGGAGATCTCAATGCTTCACTTTCACTAACAGAATTAGAAGATCAACAAGGAAAGAGATTTGAATAACACTAAACACTAACAAGAACTAAGAGCCATCAATAAAACACTTGGCCCAATATAGAAGAGTGCACATGGAATATTCCCCAGGACAGAACACAGATTCAGCCATAAAACAAATCTCAATAAATATAAAAGGACCGAAATCACAGTAATTTTCAGATCAGAAAAAAAAAATGAGAAATCAGAAAAAAACAAAAAAACCCATAAATCTGGACCTTGGATTAGACAATGGTTTCTGAGATCTGATACCCAAAGCATGGGCAAAAACAAAAACAAAACAGATAAACTGGACTTCATCTAAATTAATAACCTGTACTTCAATGGACACCATCAGAATAGTGAAAAGGCAACTCACAGAATGGGAAAATATTTTTAAATCCTTTATTTAAATGGGACTTACATCTAGAATACATAAAGAATTCTTACTCTTCAATAAAAAAAACATTTCCTTAAGTGGGTAGTACATCTAACATTCCTTCAAATTACACCCACACACCCACATATAAATGTATATATACACACACATAAACATGTATATATTTGTATGTGCATATATGTGTATATGTGTGTGTATATATATTACCTTAAGTACATAAAAAATGCTTAACATTAGCCATAAGAAAAATGTAAATCAAAATCACAATGAGATAGCACTTCATACTACTAAGAAAGCCATAATTAAAAAGACAAGACAATAACAATTGTTTGTAGGATATGGAGAAATTGGAACCCTCATACACATCACTGCTTGTGCCGAGTAAAAAGTGCAGCTGCTTGGTAAAACAATCTGGCAGTTCCCCAAAATTAAACAGAACTATATATAACGAGCAGTCTCTCTTAGAGGTATTACCCAAGACAATAAAAAACAGACATCAGCAGAAAAACTTCTACCTGAATAATCACAGCATTCACAACAGCTAGAAAGCGGAAACCCAAATATCCACCAAAAATGGATACAAAATGTGGTGCACCCCACAACAGAATATGACTCAGCAGTAAAAGAAATGAACTGCTCGTGCTACAGTGCAATAAACCTTGAAAAGACTGTGCCAAGCAGTTACAGACGAGCATACCACATACTACATGATTCCAATGATATGAAATGCCAGACATGGCAAACCTCTCACCAGAAAGCAAGCTGCAGTTGCTGAGAGCTAAAGGATTGGAGGGTGAAGCAGATTTACCAGCAACAGGCTTGGTATATGTGGGGAGTGATGCAACGCTCTAGAATCTGTCGTGGGAGTGGCTGCACAATGTGTGAATCCTAAAATCGCTGCACACTAAGTGGGTGATTATAGCTCTGGGAAGCTGCTTCATTCAAAAAGAAAACAACAAAGCAGACCACTTTCCCCTAGTGTAGAAGTACCAAGAGGACCAGAGGGTGTGCATCCCTTCCTACAGAGATATTAGCAAGGCGAGTGGGAAAACGGGGCTGCTCCGTGACCCCTAAACTTCCAAGGAGGAAGAATGAACTAAACGCTGCAGTAACAAAACTCCCAGACATTTCATGTTGGGGTAAACGAGAGATGTCAATGCTACTCTGAAGTCTTACCACAGATAAGCCGAAGTCTATGGATCTGATGAAGAGAACACAGGCTTAAAATTCTTCTGTGAGAACCTGCTTCTCGTTTTGCACGTTACAGTTTCACTACACAGAATAGCCTCCTGCCAGGGGTACTTGTACACATATGAACATGTGGGGGGAAAACACCTTATCTGATAAAACTTAACTTATGACACTGTTTTGGTTTGAGGTTGTGTATTTACCATGCCCGGGTGAATCTTCATCAGCAAACAGATACGGTTCTATTTCTTTCAGGGAACTTCTACCTTCAAGTCGAGCAAGGAGCTTGTAAAAGGGGAAAAAAAGGAAAACTCATTACCTAAAAATATAAAATCCCAGAATCCTACATTTACACAATTTCCAAATATCACTTTAAAACCTTCACAATTTTGAGGATTTGGAAGAGTTCATGAAACAGGCCTTCCTCTCAACTTTCACGGTGCTACAGCATCTGTGATTCCAAGTTGACATACTGCCGGTACAGCGGTTGGTGCTAGGATCATGGGTCCCCAGGACACTCAGGCAGTGGCTTGTGGGGTCTCTAACCATGCAAAAACCCCCAGTAAGCAACACTAGTTTTGTGCATCTTTAATGTGCTCTATGAAATCATGACCTGAGTATTTTCTGAAATATGCTTTGTGGTGGTGAGGGAAGTAACTGAAGGGGCTAAGAGAGATCACCCCTGACACTGTAGAGCTCCATCTGGCATGCAGGTCATTCTGAGCTGAAAGAAGCCAACTGTGGAGAAGGCCCAGCCCATCTCCGAACCCTTTCACCCTTCCCTTAATCAAAGAAGCTATCACCACTCCCTGACCTCCACCCTCACCCCAATCCAGAAGTGGTCAAAGTTCCTTATCCCCTAGCAGAGGAATGCAAAAAGGGAAGTTAATTAACTCTCAGAGTTTATGAGTCATCCCTCCTTGTCACAGAGCAGCCCCTCTCTCCCTGACACCCCAGACCACCTTTCTCGGCCTCAGCACATAAGTCTTGGGTCTGCCCTAGCTACCCATTTGTAAGTTATTAAACTTGGGCTCATCTCTTCCTAATTGTGTCTAATGGAGGAATCTCTCCTAGGCCCCCACAATACTAGGAATAAAGAATTTAACCTTGACCAGAAAGAGGTCTGGCCTTTGCCCTTGGTGACCATCTTTAAGCTCCTCGGAATGTCCTGCTTGATGAGTCTTTGCTCGGGGGCCCTTGAGTCACACTGCAGTCACCCGCCTGGGCAGATAACTGTCTCTAAGGCAGAGCCCAGTAAAGACTGGAAACCATGCTGGGGTGAGCATTCCTGACTAGCCCATGTCACACGCTGCTGGGAGGAGCAGCACTGTCCGTAAATCGGCTGGGAGAGGACTGCAAGCCCTCCCTGTGGACTTCGCCCCATACAGCTCTTTGCCTGGTGGATTTGGTTTTATCTGTTCCCTTTCTCCATAGTAACCTTCGACCAGGCACTTAACAGCTTTCATGAGTTCTATGAGTCCCTCCGGCAAATTACTGAGCCTGGAGGTGGCCTGGGGGACCCCGAATCCAAGTGCGATCCTGGGGTGGCCCCTTCATACACAGATAATGCGCCACTCCTGCTCCACGCTGAAGCATGATGGCTCTTCTCTAGAAAAACACTTGTAGGAGGAGCTGGAATACGCTTTTATTTGAAGAACATGCCCTTTTATTTGCTATATAAACTACGATTATACAGACTTGATATCTGGCAGATATTTTATAGAAAATGATATGAGCTTGTCACTGCAAGGAAAATAACTGATTGTCAATGGTAAAGCTTGAATTTTGGAAACCTTTTTATCTATCACTGTGAGCTTGATAGCTTCCCATTGCTTTAGGTTCCTTTTCATATGTTTTATAATTATTTAACAAAAGTGTCAATACTTGGAAGACGCACATAACCCTGCAAACCAGTATTTCCAAATGACATGTGTATGAGGTTAAAGCATTCCTGGTAAAAGATCCACTCCAAGTGGAAGGCAAGGGTTTGAATGTATGGAAAGTTCAATGATAGAATTTTAGACTCTATATTGCAATCAACTTTTAGGAAAAGTACTGCTTTTCAAATTTTGGTACAGTATCAGAGGAATATTCACACTTATGTGAAGATTTTACAATACACTTTCACCTGTAAGAGGCCTGAACTTATCCACACACTTTAACCAGAGCAACATATAGTAATAGATTTGATGTAGAAAGACGAGAACCCAGTTAACTCGCAGTCAGCCAGTCAGATAGTGAAGAGATTGGTAAATAGGTAAATCAATGTCGCTCGCATTTTCTACTCAGGAAAATAAAGTTATTTTTCATAAAACATTATGGTAATAGAGATAAATTCTTTGACATTTTAATCTCTCAACTTCACTGAGACACAAAGCCCACACAAAGAAAAGCTCTTGGGAACCCTCTAACTGTGTAATGCAGTTTTAAGAAAAGCATGAGCACCACCGTGTAGACGCTGAGACTCCAGCCAGGAGGCCACGGCGCAGACTGATTGCAACATGGCGCAGTCCATGTTGGAGAACCTTTCGTGGACCAGGCATGAAGCAACTGCAGAAGGTTAACAAGCATGTATGCAAATGACTGACTTGGGGAAGTTACTGTAACTGTTTACTTTCACTGTCATTGCTGAAACCTTTTTAAAACTCTTGTGAATCCCTTGTAGGATAGTCTTCAAGATGGTATCAGTATTTTATCGGCATGAATGACGGACGGCATTACTCCTCTCACCAAACAGGCTGACTCAGCCAATTCTGCACCTCGCTTTCCACTATTGAAATAGTCAAAATACTGTTTGACAATGCCCAAGACAGAGGGAACTGAGTCCAGAGGGTGTGAAAATGCCTCCAGAACTTGCAAGGAGGTTTACCCTTAGATTTAAACTTAGAAATAATGGATACTATTAACAATTACAGAAGTCACCTCCTGGAACTAGATAACTTCCAAACCTAAGTTGAAAATACCCTAAAGATGTGACCCATTTCTGACGACTGCTCTAGGAAATGAAAAGGAATGCTGTCCAGATTTGAGGAATGCACTGAAAGGAGCAAGGCATAGTCAAGCTGGACATTCAGAAAGGCAAGGGGAGTTTAAGTGTCCAGGATAAAGAGAACCCAAATAACTCCTGCGTGATGACAGCTGAATCCTTTCAGGGAAGATGAGCACATCAGGCAGTCATTGTGATGGTCGCCATTAAGATCATTCACTGACTTCTTCTGATTCGCTAAGCAACCTATTTAAGGCCAAATTTCCTAACTGGGAAAGAACACACAGTGGACAAGATAATTTTAGCCTATTTGGGAGCTTCATTAATATTGCAAATTAACAGCTTTGGCGTTCGGCGTGTCAGTATCCGCTAGGTTTTATTATCATAACAACAGCACCTGGTAACAGCTACTACCCGGCTTACTGCGGTTTCAGCACTGTGCAATTATATAATTATCATTTAAATTGTCACATTAACTCTATTTGTTGTCTTTTCTACCAAATGAGAAAACTAGCAGACGCCACAGTCATGCTCCCTTTGGCTCCCACGCCCAGAATCCTACTGTGCTGCACTGCCCGAGTCATACCGCCGAGTTCGATCAAATCTAAGCACAGGAATGAAAGTTTTGGGAGCTACTAAGCTATCAAACCAATCTGAGGCCCTGTTCAGGCAGTCATCCAACCTCTTAGCGCTCCTCTTACACCATTAAGGAGCTCCCAATGTTTTCAACAGCAACATCATAACTCAATCAATATAGTTCTGCAAAGTGGGGCAATATTCAATTACACAGATATTCAGTGGCAAACATTTCAGTAAAGTTGTGTGTTCCAGAGACTGAACAAGGTGCTGGGGAGATGCAGTGCCTGTCCTGAAAGAATTTATTGGAGCAAAGTCACAAAGGAAGAAGCATGGCAATGAGAAAGACACAGGCGGCTCTGTGACAGCATGACAAAGAACGGCCAGTTGCAATCTGTGAGGCACCTTTAATGGTGAATGAGCGATCTAGCACACTTCTTTCTGGTACACACAGGATGTGCACTGATAATAACACGCTCTTTTTCTTTCCACTTGGAATGTCCTTCCCTATTCTCTCAATTACGTTCCCAAAGCCTTGACCACTGAAAAGCGAAAAAACTACGCATTCTTCAAGTCCATCTCTTTACCTGGAGCTATTACTCTACTTAAGAACACATAACCAGCCTGTCTCCTTCATCTGGATATAAAATCTTAAAAGGAAAGCGCTCTATCTTGGCTCATCACTAATTATAAAGCACGTTACATTTGGCAGAAACTTGGTGGACACTTGGTAGAGACGCCTGTGAAACTGCAGGTAAGCAGGGCATGGGGAGGCAGACCTGGGGGGACCGGAAGAGCATGTACAAACTCACCCTACTTAGAATGTCATGTCTGGATAACCGGTGTAAGTTCATGAGCATTCTTAGGGCTATCGTTAAAGCGACTAACTCTGCAACCAGTTCATTTAGAGGCAACCGCATACCTTCCATGTTTGTTAGTAGTATATATCTCACGTAAATGATTTTAAGCAGCTTTTTGTTATGGAATAGCTTACATTAGAACAGGAAGGAGAGCTTAAATGTCAAGTTAACCAGAAAAAGAATGGCATTAAGGCAAATAGGTATATGTAAGACGCATTTGGATACGGCTCATTCCCTCTGACCTGTGACTACGTGTTGTTTGCAGATGCACCCCAGCAGCAGGTTCAAATCGGTGAAGTATTATTACAGGGCTTCCTACAGATGCCAGCATTCTAAACCACACAGCCCAGACCCTGCCCTATGACACACTGCATTTCATCTGCAAACTGAATACAACTGCTGATACTTTACTACTGATCGTGGAAGACATTCACTTTAGTCAAAAATGTGTGTGCAACTGTACAGGAAAGTGAGAAGAGGGGAAGAGCAGGAAGGCAGGGAAAAAAGCAGCTATGCTGCTATGTGTGTGATCAATGCAACATTTAGTGCGAATCACGGCAGCCCCTTAAATTAGAGGATAATTCTTTTTCACATGCGATATTCAGCTACTCCAATACTTCGACAATTCAATCAGGCCCTCGGAGCACAGTATTAGGCTGGCTCTTCAATACTTTTGTCTCAATTAGATAAAAAAAACTGCTACTCAAACACTATGTGATCAAATTCCTCTGTTTCTAAGTGCATTCCCTGAAAGAGCACTGCTTTTATAACTAATATTTAAAAAAATACCATCCCAAAAGAAAAAGAAAAATCATTAAAAAATTGATTACAAAATTACAAAAAAATTAATACAAATGTGAATACTTAAAGAGCACTAATTTTTAGCAGCATTTGGAATTAAACGTTAAACTTGAGACATTTGAAATTAATTATATGTATTAAATGTAAACATAAGACTTCATTAGGAAGTTATATAAGTGCTTCAAAACTGCCTTTTTACAGAAAAATCAACTGTATGAAAGAACTCAGAAAGAGAAAGTAACGTGAATTCAAAATTGCAGGAGCTTACAGCTAGGGAGGCTCAGACCCCTCCCTTCTCAGGCCCTGGGTGGAGTGCCCTGCTGTGTAGCCCCTCCCTGTGTGCACCGCCTGAAGGGAGACTTCTAATGATAGTGTTGAGAGCAAGCACAGACAAGCTTTGGTGGTCCCTCTCTCCTGTGGCTTGCCTGCAGGAAACAGCCATTCTGCCGTGTTCATCAGGCCCTAAAAATTAAAGAGGCAGACCTTCAGAGTCCAAGGGAGGAAAAATGTTGTTAGGAGGTAGGTGGTCATCTTAGAAATGAGTCCTGCACATGGAAACCTTGACGAAAGCACTTCTAGTGGAAGGTGGACACAGAAACCAGATCAGGGTGCCCTGAAAGCACGGGGCAGGATGTGCTGAGCACAAACAACGCTGCTGTGCTTGGGGCGCAGAAAGGGGGGAGGCTAGTAAGGGATTTGTATTGCTAGGATACTGGCAGAAATGATGCTAGAGAAAACAACTCAAGATGCAAAAGATAATAAAACCTAGGAGTGGAAATATTCACAGGAGTGAGGTTCCTGAGGAGAAGCAATAGGATGGATGGAATCTGTATTACACGTGAAGAAGTTGTCATTTTAGTCTATTTCCCAGAGGGAATTAAAAAAAGATCAGTATGTATGTTTTATCAATATAGGCTTAATGAAAAATCAGGACTTGCTATTAATATCCAATGGAGTGGACTTCAGAACAACAACAACAAAAATTACTGGAGACAAAAAGGTTCATTACAGATCAATCTGCCGGGAAGACAGTGATCCTAAGCACTACCTATCTGAGCCTAAAAATAACCAGGCAAAACTAACACAAGTGACCAGGAAACAGACAAGTGCAATTTCTTGGGACTTCAACATCATCTTCTCAGCAACTCAGATACACTGATCAGAAATGTATCAAGGGTGTAGAAGATCTGACAATAAAACCAACAGAATCTAATTCACTTATATAGAAACTCCACCCAAAGACAGGTGAATATATGCTTTTTCCAAGTACTGCAAAAGCAGCAAGTTTAAAAGAACTGAAATCACAGAGTAAGTTCTCTGACTATAAAGTTAACAAACTAGGTTATCAGTAACAGAAAAGAATGAAATTGCTTCAGATTTCTTGTTTTCTCAATGACACGTGAGGCAAGGTGGCAAGAGGGGAGGAAAAGGAGCAAGACAGGAACTCAGCCACCACACAGACAAGTACTGAGTGCCTGCTGTGCTCAACGGAGCTCCAGATCTGAGACAAAAGGCCTGCACCCGAAAACAGCCTAAGTCTCTGCTCTCGTGAACCTCAAGGACAGCAGCGAGAGGTGGCAGACAATATATAAACAACAGAAAACGTCAGGTGTGGAAAGTGTTGGGAAGACACAATGAAGAAATAAAGGCTAACTATCGGAAGGCCAGCCTTACACTGGGCGGTCAGCAGAGACTTCTCCAAGCTGACATGTAAGCAGAGCCTGAAGCAAGTGAGGCAGGGGAGTGTGTCGATTTGAGAAACAGCAGCTTCCGCAGAGAGAACAGGAAGTGCAAAGGTCGAGGCATTATTTGGTGAGTCTGAGGAATAGAAGGACAACTGTCTACAGAAGAGGAAGTGAGGGAGAGGGCTACAGAGGGAGCAAGAACACAGAAGAGATCGGAGGTCACAGGTGGGGCAGAAGGGCAAATCAGGTAGATCCATAAATCAGTGTAGGAAATAAGGATACCGGATTTTTCTCTAAAGATATAGGAGCCTCTAGAAGCTATGAGCAAAAACTGAGTCTGAATTTTAAATGGATAACCCTACACACTATGTTGGAAAATGTACCTTGGAGTAGTGTGGAAAGGGTGAAGCAGAGACAGGTTAGGTTACTGCAATAAAGATGATGACGGAGTAGCGGTTAGGTCTATTGCCTCTAGCTGGGTGTAGTCCACATACAACCCAAGGACCTGGGTTCAAATCCTGAGGCAGGGGGGTGGAAGGGACAACTAAGATAAACAAAGAAATAAATTAAAATGCTTCTTCCTCTCTCTTCCTGCCTGCCTCTCCTTCATTCCTGCCTACACTTTTCCTTTTTTTTTTTTCTTTCCTCTCTCTCTTTTTTAAGGTGATGGTGATTAGGAATTGGAATGGGCGAAGTAAAAGTAGTGAAAAGTGGTTACCCTGATAGTTATTTACTGAAAGTATAGCAGACCCAACTGGCTAATGAATTGAATGTGGGTTGATTCAAAAATGACTCTTTGGCATGAGCAACAGAAAAAATGAAAACAGTATTTAACAAGATAGAGAAGACTTGGAGGAAGTAGGTTGGGGTGTGGTGTGGATGTGAGGTGGTAACTCAAGACTTCAGTTTGGGGCATATAAAAGTCTTTGCCAGTTATGGAGAAACTTTAAGAATAGTATAGGAACACTGGTATCTTTACCTATATTAATCTACTGCTAACCATTTTTGCTAACTTTGCTTTTATTTTTTTCTCTTGAATTACTCCCCCTAAAACATTTTCACATCTCCTAAGAAAAAAGATACCCTCCTGCACAAGCACATTACAAATGATCACACGAATAAATTTGACACTGGTACACAAAATACTCTTCTCTAATATACAGTCTACTGCATTTCCCCTGGGTCTGGGATTCAATCAAGTTCGGTCTTCAAGTTTTAGATGCCTACTGGACACCTATGTAGATATGTCAGGAAGATAACAGAATGGTGTCTGGAATTCAGGAGCAGGGCTGGATTTAATGACAAGTTTTGCAGTGAAAAAATGAACTCTACTACTACTGCTAAGGAAACAGATTGGAAATCCATTTGAAGCTGGTGGTTAAAATTTAAAAAACAACAACAACGAAACAGCCTAGTTGTGATTTTCTTTAGGACTATTCAGCTGAGTGGATAGAGACGTCGCCTAAGTAGACAGCTGGTTCGATGATGACGAGGAAAATAGGTGAGAGGTATGCAGTGGTAGTGATGACAACAGCAATAGAACAGAGTCTGTTCTGGGCAAGAGTGGAAGCAAGCACAGAAGGGGAGAAACATTGTTCCAGAAATCTGATTATACAAACCCAGAATATTATTAATAAATACATGCCTTATTTAATATTTGCCTCTGGCCTAAAAGGTCACCATATACCTTTTCTTTCTAAGAAAAGAAAATCAGTCATTATTATCGATGGCTATGTATGAGGTGCAGCAGACACTCTCAGTAAAAGCAAACAAGGAAGTCAAGTTCCCCTGCTCCTGAGGTGCCAGCTGAAAGGGGACTGAGAACTCAGTCTCTCATTCTCACTTCACGAAGGTGGGAGCCACAGTTTAATACCTGTTTTGTGGATGAGCCGAGACTAGAATCAAGATCTCTGAACTTCTAGACCAGCCTCCAAAATTTTTCTATAAAAAATGTACCAAAAATATTCACCACAGGAAATGACAACAGGGGTGGGAAAGTCCCTTATTTTTCAAATCAGCACTACTGGAATTTTCTGTCATGAACATGGCACTACTTTAATAAATACAGCTGTGAATTAAAGGGATTAAAAAAGCAAACACACTGGGTGAGGCAACCAAAACTGGGTATTTTTATTTTTTTATCCAACAATTATTTTTTGAGAAAATGTAAAGCACACCTCTAACAAGTATGTGCAGTGAAGTCACCTGGCAGATGATAACAGAATCACTGGGAGTCATTTCCAATACTTGCAGGGGCAATAAATATAAAAAACGCTACTGCTGCTGCACAAAGGTAAGGAAATCATTGTTCTGCTGTAAAGCGTGCTCAGATGCTGCCTTCTTTAATTCAAGGTCTCACTGTTTATCTGGCCTGCCGTAATTGGATCCCTGGATCTACTGAAATGTTTTTGAGGGCACACGGTGTTGCTCAGGTGCTGCACCTCTGTGGTAAATGTAAGGCCAAGCACCAGATTCAGGGCCCAAGACTGAGGGCAAAAAACAGATACATTTCTATACATATATATTTTTGCAACTTTTATGAAATGTCCTTTCCCTACTATTCACAAGAGAAGGGAAAGGTAAGTTATTTTATAAGGCTGTCATTCTGAATTAAGATGTTAATAACTTATTGCCGTTTCTCGGCTAGCTTGTGACTTCACACTCCTCAAAACAATGCCTCCAAGGAGAGCCCATAAAGTAGACTAATGTACAGAGGAAGAAAATGGCATCCAAACAAATTAAGCAGCACCACACAGTGCCCAAAAGGACTTCAGGGAAAAGAGGCACCTTAGCTGGTTTTGTAAAAAAGGGAGAAGAATAAAGAAGCAGCCATTGTCAGCTCCTTATTCTTCCCTCCACCAATGCTTTTCCAAAGTCATACGAGCTAAGCAATCTGGTTTAGCATCTCCAGACAGGGCAGGCAGGCAAAGGGTAGGATGCTAAAATATTCAATGATATGACTGCTGAGCGCCCATATTTTGGATGCTGGACTGGATGCCAAAAGGACTGCTAAGGTCAAGTGAATTTAACCTGGGTGTCAAATTTTTGTTTAAATGCATAACTCTAGTAGTTCTTATACCAAGCAGTGGCCTCTTAAGAAGTTGGTAAACCATGGCCAGCAAGCCAAATCCAAAAGTTTAAAGAGCTTGCTGACTCATTTTTTGAGCTCTGCTTCTCTCTGTCACCAGGACAAAACCTTTCATAATTCACGCCTGCCTGTTTCTCAGGATCTGCCTCCAACACTGCTCTCACGATGCCCAGCCATACAGAACGACCTGCAGCTCCCCTAAAAGAGTCACGCTCTTGCTTAACGCAGAACTCACCTACTTGCTCTGAAGGACAGTAGCTTTTTGACAAAATTCAGATGTTCCTTAAAACTTTAGTTCAGTCACCCCCTTCTCCCCATAACTAACTTGCAGGAGGTTGCCCCTCTGTCGGACAGTGAGATTTACTACACACGCTATAATTTTTAAGTCAACCAGCCTCCTTCACAGGTTCTTTAACCGAGCAATTGTTTCTTTGGTTTCTCATTCCTACCCTTAACCAGTGATTGACACATAGTAAGAGCTTGATATTTGTTGGCTCATTTCCCCTTATACTTTCTCGCAGGACACCAAACGGTTCAATGTGGCTCTGGAGATGCTTAGACTTGAAATGTGAAACAGGATGGCGGGGGCTCCGCCGTAATCAGACACGTGCAGACCAGAGGGAGGTGAAGGACCCCTCCAACACCACTACCTCCCGCAAAGCTAGTGCGCCAACAGGCGGTCCCCCTCTTTTCCTAGCTTCTGCAGCAGAGTTACTTACTACTTAGCCTCTCAAACCGTAGTTACTTTGTGACAAGTCTGGATCTTACCCAGGCAGGCAGAGAGCATTTTACATGCGTCTGCGCTCGCAGCGGTCCGCGGATCTAGACAGATTCTAGGCTCCAGGCCGGGTGCCCGCGGGAGACCGCCCACCGCAGGGTGGGCTCTCAGGCCGCTCCAGGTGCGGGAGCACGGCGGGGGAGGGTGTTCTGGTGACCCGGGTCGCGAGAAGCGCGCCCTCCCCACAAACACCACCCCAAGTTCCGACCCCCTGGGACCCCTGGATCTAAGGGACCCCTGGATCTGAGACCTCGGCCCCGACCCCGACTACCCCCAAACCCCAGACCCAGTCTTCCGGCCGCAACCCCACGAGCCAGTCGGCCCAGTCGTGGGACCCAGCAGCCCCAGCACGGCCAAGTCCCAGGCTCAGGCACTGGGCCCCTCAGGCTGCACCCCGGGTGCCCCAGGCTCTGGCCCAGCGCCGCGAGCCCCCGGGCCGCGAGGTCGGCCCGGTGAAGCCCGGGGCCCCGCCCCCAAGCTCCCGGGCCCCGCCCACTCCGGGCCCAGGGCCCGCCCACTCCGGGCCCAGGGCCCGACCCCGCGGACCTCGGGCCCAACCCTCGCCCGCGCGCCCCGCGCCAGGCCGCGCCTCGGCCCCGCGCGCTGCCCGGCCTCCCCGCCTTCCGCTCCCTCGCCCGCGAGCTGCCCCGTCCACGTCCCCCGCGCGCCGCCCGCGGCTCTCACCTCCGTCCCGGACTCAGCCCGCCGGAAGTCACTGCACATCGCCCCGAGCCCGGTGCACCAAGCACTCAACTTTCCCGCCGTCCACGCCGCACACTGCGGGCGACGCCCGCCCCGCAACCAGTCAGACGCGCTGACCCACTGACCCCGCGGGGCATGCGCACTGCGCCCGCTGTGGCGGAGGGGGCGGGCCTGCGCAGCGGGACGTGGAGCCGCCCCTCCGGTGACGTCGACGCCATCTCCTAGGAGACGCGAGGCCGCAGGCTATTTCGTCTTCTAAGCTGGTGAACTTCAACTCACTTACACTAGGTAGGAGTGCAGCGTGTATTTAACCTACTTAGCTGTTAACAAAACATTTATTGAGCCAACAGGTCTGTATGTCCATTCTTGGATTAAAAGCCTCTGGCTGACTACTCAAGGTTAATTCGGAACATGTGAAAAGTACGCAAAATTTTAAAGAATTTAAAGTCTCCAGAGCCTGCAGATGTTATCAAGTTCTTTTTGGACACAGAAGAATTCTGTTACCAGTGGACACGGACTGTCCGTTCATTAAGATTTAGATAGATGGTGGAGAGAGATACTGAGTATTTATGCCAGGCCTCGTGCCCAGAGTGGAGTCTGCAACTTAGGAAGTCATTTAGGGGAATATGTTTTTAAAAAACTCACTTCCCTACAGCTGTATCTGTTGTTTGGGCAAAACTGTGAGGCTGGCACTCGGCCAATTCTTTTTCTTCTCCCTACATTTGCAGCTGTGTAGTGAAGGAGTAGTGATTATAATAGCAGTGATTAGTTTAGTATGTGCCAGGCACTGTCCTGAATGTTTTACATGTAACAGCCCGTGTAATCCACACCATCCTGAGTTAGATACGGTCACCCTGTTTTACAGATGAGGAAAGGGAGTTTTGGCCTGCATTACTTTGTTATAATCCAATTGAAATATTGACACTTTAATGGTAACTAGGATGGTGACGATCATGAATACAGACAGTTCTTGGAAGAAACAACCATGAATACAGACATTTCTTGGAAGAAACGTGTCTGTGAAGGAAGGAGGTAACAGCGTATGGGAAAAAAATAGGATCAAGGAAGAGTCTTCTAAGAAGGCAAATCCTGTGGTATATTTAAATACTGATAGGTAAGAGATGAGAGACTTAAGAGGTAAAGACACCACCTGAGAAAGGATGCTTGAAAGAGTCGGGAACTGAGGTGGAAGGAGGGAGTAGGTATAAGTATAGGGCAAATGTGGGGCCCAAGCACATTCTCTAGATATCCGTTTTAGACCAAGTCCTTCGAGACCAACAAAGATCATGGGGGACCTTGGAATGGCCTGAGTCACTCAAGCTGGTTCCTGAGCAAAAGCTTATCTAACCCTCTGAAAAGATTCATGCAATCCCTTCATCAACCTAAAGTTTTCCCCAAAACAAAGCGCTGGGACCACCAGAATGCCAGAGGCTACTTCACATTGAATATTCAACATATGTTGGACTGTTCTTTCAGTGCACAGAGGTTTTCTCCGAGTTACTACTTTCTCGAATCTCAAGCTGAATTTCTGATCTTATCATGATTTTGGTGTCAAATACACCTAAAACGTTAAACCTGGTTTTGTCACTTATTACCATGAGGCAAGGTATTTCACCTCCCTGGACCTTAGTAATAATAGTGTTGAGGTAACTAAATGAAGTAATGTTCTTAAAATACAGCTTAAACATAGGTTAAAGCACAGCTCCTCAGAAAATCTGAAGCCCTTTCTACCATTCTTTCGTTTGTTTTTTTTTTTGGAAGGCAAGCAATAGGCAGGCAGGGAGAGAAAGGGGAAAGAAGCATTTATTTATTTAGTTATTCATCTTCATTGTTCCCCTGGGCCCTGGATTGCAAACCCAAGGACTATGTGAGTTATGCCTCTGAAGCCCCGGACTTAACATCTGAGCCATCAGGACGCACTAGCATTGACCATGAATATCAAAATGACAAGCTGCACACTTAGTAACTTCTAGGAACTTACACTACAGTCAGACCTCCAATTCCACTCCTGCATATATACCTAACCAAGACATTTAAATGGATTTAAGTTTTTTAAATTATGGATTTTAAATATGCACATTTAATTTTATTTGATTCCCATATTGTCTTCTGGAATGAAAAAAATTCTGGCAAAGAGAGATTTTTAAAACATTTATTTTTTTTTAAATCTTTGGGAATAGCATGTACTTGTAAAATATTTCTTGAGGATAATCCTAAAATTGCTTATTATGTAGATCAGAGTGTTTTTGGTTGCAGATCATGCAGTGGGAAGCCGTAGATAAGACAGGACTAAGCTGAATTTAATTAAGAGGCTCAATCAGGCCAACAAGTACTTGTTTTTCCCTCTTGTCAGATTCACATTCTCTACCTTGGTCCCTACGGGGCATGAATGAGACAAGAATACAGTCAGGGAACAAGATGGAGCTAGGAGGTAAGGCCCTGAACCCCATGCCCGCCTTTGACCCAGAGGTAGAGGTAGATGGCATCTGTGGAAAGGTGTATCATAAATGACAATGACAGCAAAATCAGAGTGTAGGGCGATTGGAAATCGGCAGGGGATTGGAAATGGGAGGCAACCTCTTTCTCCTATGTCCCCATAATAAGGATGTGCATTTATGGAGTCATATGTCTAGGTCACCCTTTCTTCCCCCCACTCACTTCTACACAACATAAGTCTGTCCTCACATATAAGGGAATCACTGTTTGAGAGAGAAGCCTTCACCACTGAAACGAGATTCCTGGTCCTCATTCTGTTCCCCATAAAGATGACGTGTCCACTGGGCTAGTTTAGTCCACAAAGTGCCCACCTGTGTGAGCCAGCTGGCGGACCATGGGTTTGAAATCATGTCAGTTGTAGGGTCCTAGAAACATCACTTATCTTTGAAAAGAGTGTTTGAAGTACTCTCATCAATGGTGCAGTTCTGGAGGGGAATCCGGCACTCTCTAACAAAGTGCGCGCTTAGTAACTTCCAGGAGTCCTGCGTCTAGGAACTGACCCTTCGGTCTCACCTCCAATTCCACTCCTGCGTACATACCGATCCAGCCAATTAAATGGATCTAAGTGTTTAATTTGATTTTACCCCCATGTTAGAAACATGTATCACTCTACTCACCTCTCTGATCTTGGGTGTGTGCGCCTCTAACTTCCATGAGACTCCCGCTTCCCTATGAAGCAAGGGACTTGGGTTAGAGGAGCGTTCCCACTCGTTGAAAATCAGCTGTGTTCCAGACACTGCGCCAGTTCTGCATTTTTTATGTCCAACCCTCCCTACCCCCAAGGTTTTTATTATATTCCCATTAAACTTTTTAACAAGAAATCTATGGTTGTCACATGGCTCTCTGCATTTTGGAGTATTGAAATCGCACCTTCATTCACCCCACACCCACCACCAGAGTCCAGTGGCCCTGGCCACCACCTGTCCCTCCTTTCTTTCCTCCCCTCTCCCAACTCATTCGCTACAATCTTTCAATCTATGAATTTTGTTGAGATTTGCCTCTTCATTTTTTTCTTTATATTCCACCTATGAGTGAAGCCATCTGTGTTTCTCTTTTTCTTTCTGGCTTATTTCACTTAAACATCATCCCTTCCAGCTCCATCCAGGTTGCTGCAAAGGGCACAACTTCATCCTTTTTAACAGCTACACAGAATTCCATTGAGTATCTAGACCATGGCTTCTGTGTCCAAGCATCAGCTGATGTGCATTTAGGTTTTCTCCATGTCTTAGTTATTGTGAACTGTCCTTCTGTGAACATGGGGTGCAGATATGTTTTCTGATTAGAGATTTTTTTACTCTCTGGGTATATACCTAGATGTGGCATTTCTGGAGCCAATGCTAGTTCCATATCTATTTTTTGAGGAATCTCCACACTTTTTTTCCAAAGAGATTGGAATAATTACATTCCTACCAACAGTGTGGTAGGGTATCTTTTCTCCACACCCCGTCTAGCACTTGTTGTTTCTAATTTTTTTGTATACTCCCATTTAATAGGTGAGGACTCTGTGACTGAGGATCAGCCTCACACCCTCCCGCAGCTGGTAAGAACCCGGGTGTGTGTGACTGTAATGCCATGTTCTTCCTAGCACTTTAAGTTACCTCCTGAAGATTCACAGCATCTAAGGACTTTTTAAAAATTTTGCAAGGAAATATGCAGGCATGCCTGAATACAGGCGGGCAAGCAGGCAGGAAGAGAGAGCATTTTCCATTTATTTTTATTCCAGATGTACATCTTAGTTGTCCCCCCAGCCCACCCCGCACCTCGGCCCCTGGACACCAACCCAGAACTTGGGATGTCTGTGGACTGCGATGGGCTGCAGGCAGCGGACCTAACCACTATTCCACCAGGGCGCATCATGGATCTAACTCTAGATGCTCTGATTCTTTACTATTAAGAAGCGAGAAGATGAGGCGATGGTCATTTCTGAGAAGGGGGAACCATTCACAACCTAGATGTGCCTTCTCTCCCCCATGGGAACTGAACGGCAGCTAACCCGCCACCTAACCCGCCACCACAGTCCTTGACCCAGGAGTGGGTCTCCCTCACCTCTCTCCCCACCTTTTGAAAGGATATACCCAAGACCTGTGGTTAGTTCCTGGTGCTTTGGGTTTGTGACCAGCTTTCTGCTCCTGCAGGAGCTGCTCTTATGCCCTTTGGTCTCGTTTCTCACTCCTGCATCTTAGCGCTGCGTGGGCGGGTGCCCTCCTGTGTTTTCTGTGTCTGCTTGAGTCTGGGAGTCCCGAGCACGGTTGGCAGCTTTGTGGTGACTGTCTGTACCTGGAGTCCACGGAGACCACTGTGCTCTGGCTCTGAAATACACGCCTCGCTCTTGCCCTGCTCCCTTGACCAAGGGCCTGCCGGGCGGCGGGCAGAGGGCTGACCAGTGCCCTCTGCCGGCTGCGTTTCTTCTCGTCGGGGGAGGCGGGGAGGGCTGAGGGCGGAGAGCCCGCGCATGCTCCTCCGTCTCCGGGTGGCCTCCGCAGGGCAGCGGTGACCTCGGCCCCCGGACTCGGGTCACATGCTCCCCCACTGTCCCCGCAGCCCTGGGTGGGGGTGGTGACCGCTGCGCCATCCTGTCCCATCTGGGTTTCTGAAGCGCTTCCTCACCTGAAGGACTATTTCCCTCTATTAAAATCTCTCTTTTAAAATATGTGAAGTGTTTTCCATTTTCTTGGTCAACCCCCTGCGGATACACTGGATTCCCCCATTTTCATTTATTTTTTTTTAACACAAAGCTCATATGTTACATGTGTTTCTGGGGACCCCGTGGGTCCTAAGATTCCTGATAATAGGAATTAGCCAGAAGCCAGACAAAAAGCAGCTTCATGGGGAGCTCACTGTGGGGGAGTCAGCAGAAGGGACAGAGTCAATGCTGTCCCTTGGGGACGGAGCGGGGGAGGCGCCCATGCGGGGGAAGGGGACAGAGTCCACCGCTGCTCCGCCCCAGTGGCCACAGCCCCCCGGCCACTGAGGGCCCGGGGGTGGGGGGGCTTTCTGCACAGCTGGTGATGGACGGGGACCAGCCTGGGTCCCAGGAGCTGCACTTGTTTTCCGAGACCTGTTTGTTCCCCAAATGCCGGGAAAGGCTGAGGACATGGTTTCTCATCAGCCCCTTCTGCCTCTTGCCCCTGGCGGAGGTCTGAGGCTGCCCAGGGGCTCCGAGAGGAGGGTTCAAGGCTCCGTGGTGGCTTGTGACAGAGAAGAGGCCCAGCTTGAGCTGCAGGTATCTGCAGACCCCCAGGTGAAGGCCGGGAGCCCCAGTGTCTTTAATGATGGTTATGGGGGCAGTGAGGTGCAGACCCCCAGGTGAAGGCCGGGAGCCCCAATGTCTTTAATGATGGTCATGGGGGAGATGCAGACCCCCAGGTGAAGGCTGGGAGCCCCAATGTCTTTAATGATGGTTATGGGGGGCAGTGAGGTGCAGACCCCCAGGTGAAGGCCAGGAACCCTGGGGTCTTTAATGATGGGTATAGGGGCAGGTGGTGAAGACAACCCATGTTAGAGTTTCATCATTCCCTGCAGTGGCACACGTCTTACCCACCTTGTCTTCCCTGGGGAATTTATTTTAAATTTCTATTTGAGTTTTCCCCTCAGCCCCGGGTCATGAACCTGGGTCCTTGGGCTTTACATGGTCTGCACCTTAGTGCCTCAGCCACCTGAGGCCCACAGGTGTGCCTTTATTAACTAAACCGGGGAGTGGGGACTGTGGTCCTGACAAAGGGGTGTGGGCTTCCAGCTCTAGGTTCTTAGTCCACCTGTCCTACAGGCAGGCCTCCGCCTGCTGCACGGTAGCAACATGGCGTGTCTCCACCTTTTACTGACCTGTGCTCTTGGAGCATAAGTGTCTCTAACTCCTGCTCCCACGCAGTGACACTGTGAGATCATAACACCCACCAACCATTGCTGAATGCTTGTCTGTATCCCAGACACGTTCTGTATATAGTTCCTAAGTCCCAGTTCTCTGAGGAGGTGCCAGATGCAGGAATGAAAGACCAGAGAGGTGGGGTGACGGCCAAAGCCACGCTGCTGTATCACTGCAGAGCACAAGGCCAGGGAGACCGCTCCAGAGTTTGTATCTCCGGCCCACACAGCACACTGCTTTGGACAGATGGTGAGGCCCCTGTTTTTATAGAGGGAGCAACTGATTCTAAAGAGATGAAGTAAGTGGCTTGAGGACATTTATGTAGATTGTTTAGACCTGGGGCCTGGCTCATAGCCTGTGCTGTTGTCTTTGATCGGGCTGCATTCAAGCCTCCCTGTCTGCCTGTCTGGGGGAACGGAGAGCAGAGAGCAGAGGACTGGAGCTGGTGACCCCAGGTGGGGCTTCTGAATCCTCGAGATCACACTAACAGATAGCAGGGTTAGCAAAGAGCCTACGGAAATAAAAATGCCAGAACTAACTGCTCTAGGAGGAGAGACAAGTGAGGGCAACATCCACATTAGCATGACACACATAAAAATAAAATATCATTTTAGAATTTGCTGCTAGAATTTGCCAGTTGACAACATGAATTTCCCAGTGAAAAGATGAGGACTCCAAACCTCAATGAGAGGGCACTTCATACCCATGGCTAGAACTAAAATTCAAAACAAAACAAAAAAAGGATGAAAACTGCCAAGCACTCATGAGTATCGGAAGAAATCAGAGCCTTTGTATATTGCCAGTGGGCATGGAAAATGATTCGTCCTTAGAAGAAACATCCAGAAGTTCCTCAAAGTCTAAAACCTAGATCCACATAAGCACACAATGCAGCGTGCACTTCTGCCCCGGGGTCTGCACCTCAGAGCAGTGAGACCAGCCCACATACTCGTACATGGACGAGCATGGCAGCTGTTGTCATCACAGCCACAAGATGGAAACTATCCAAAGTTCATCAGCCGACGGGTGAGTAGATGCTGGGGGTGTAAATCCGTATATTCACATATTATTTGGCAATAAAAATAAAAGAGATACTTCCCTATTACATCCTGAGTGAACCTTAAAAACATTCTGCTAAGACAAGGAAGCCAGTCATGAAGGACCACATAGTACATTTATTTATGTGAAATACAATGCATATTTTATATAAACAGACTTGTATGAAATACTGTATTTCATTTATATGAAATGTGCACAAGAGGCAAATGTACAGATGGAAAGTAAATTCAGGGTTGTCTAGAGCTGGGGCTGGGGGTGGGCGTGGGTCCTCAGAGAACTGGGACTTAGGAACTGTGCATGGAATGTGTCTGGGATACAGGAAAGCATTCAGCAATGGCTAATGGGTCCTATTATGATGATGAACATGTGTAAGGTTTCTTTGGGGGGGGGGGTTAATGAAAATGTTCTAAATTAGCCCCCCTCTGTGGCTCAGGTGCTAAGGTGCAGATAATGAAAGCCATGAACCTGGGTTTGAGACCAAGAAAAATGACTGTAATGATGGATGCACCGTTGAACATGCTGACAGCCATTTACCACGCATCTGAGTGGGCGAGCTGCATGGCATGTGAGTGCTGCTTCGGAGAGTCCTTCAAAAAGGCTGAGCTATGACACGAGAAATGGGAGTGAGAATGGACCATGCTGGCTCTATCCTCCTTTTCTTTTACAAAAAAAAAAAAGACTTTTATTTTTATACACCATTATATAAACCTCAGCTCATGCCAGAAGGCATTTTCACTTCCCAGGGTTTGCTTTTTCAGTCCCTTGTATGCCTCTGAGGTTCAAATTCTCTTTTTCATTCATATTAGTTGACATAGCTGAATATAAGTTATTATAATAAAAACCAATGTGGGGATGGAATGAGTAGGTGGACTTTCTTCATATTTGTGAGTTAAAAAAAAAATTTAAAGGACGATCTAAGAAACTATCCAGACTGATTTTTCTTCATCTTCCTTTTTTGTTTTTTTTTTTTAAGTAAAGGTGCAGGTAGGGATGAAGAGTGAGCAGGAAGAGAGAAGAGACACATTTTATTTATTTTATTTAGCTGTTCATCTTGGTTGTTCCTACCTGGCCCTGGGATGTAAACCCAGGTCTTCAGGATTTATGTGGACTGCACTTAACCACAGGCAGCAGGCCTAACCACTACTCCACTAGATGTACATTAATTTGAACAAACATTTTATATAATAGTTCTCAGACTTTGGGGGCTTAGGAACACTTTACCTCTTAAAAATTATGGAAGAGACCAAAGAGCTTTAGTTTATGAGTTATATCTACTTACATTTTCTATATTACATATTCAGTTGAGAAATTTAAAACTCTGTGTTGTGTGTGTACATATGTGTGTTTATTCAACCCATTACATGTTGACAATATTTTATTTAAGAACTTTTCTCAAATAAAATTAATGAAAAGAATAGCATGGCTCTACATCGTTGCAAAGCTCTTTGATGGCTGAATCGAAAGACACTGGACGCTCATCCTTTATGAGCTCCATTCACTGTGATGTCTGTGTAGCAGACAGGCCAGCAGAGAAGAAGGAAAATGACAGCCTCGTACGTTGGAACGCGCTTTGATCTCAGGACCCGAGTGGTCTCAGCGGTTCTGGGTCTGGATCAGACCTCAGGCTCCTGCTTGATTGACTGCTCACCATAGTTCCTGGTCAACACCAGCTGACTAGGTGTAAACTTTTTTTTTTTAAAGGCAAGGTGCAGGCAGGAATGAAGGTGAGTAGGCAGGCAGGCAGAAAGAGAGAGGAGGAGAAAACCTTTTACTTTATTTTTATTTAGTTGTTTGTTCACCCTGGTTGTTTCCCTCCCGGATCCAGGACTCGAACCCAGGGGTGTGTGGCCTGCGCGTCTTTGAAAGTGGTTGACCTAGCTGCTCTCCACTGGGGCAGGCCTCACATTTCATTTTACCAAAATCATTTAGTAATTGCATTGCAAAATAAGCGCACAGATGTCTAGGTGTAAGTGCAAGGCCCAAGGAATAATGTCTGTGCCTCGAAAGTGAAAGTGAGCATTTGCTCAGTGAAAATAAGGAAAGCGTTCGAATAACAGAAGGAGACCTCTCTCTGGTAACCCGATGATGTAACCAATAGAACCATTGACTCCAAATGCAGAGCACTGAGCGTGAGCTATGCTTCGGGGCAGTCACGATCACAGACAGGCCCAGAAGGCTAGAATGTGTCACCACTGGTTTTGCAGCCTGTGGGAGACACTGCAGGGGGTGCAGGAGTGGTCTCCAGAGACTGCAGGAGCAAGAGCAGCAGCCGCTCTGGTTGCTGGAACTCGTGGGCCCCTAGCTGTGGAGATGGCAGCGCACAGACCTGCAGGTCTGAGCACCGTGAGCTTGGGGTCCGCAGACATGGATCGTGATCGGATAAAAGCCACGAGAATCCGGGCTAGGAAATGCACTGTATAAATAAGGAAAGAAGGGGATGCGACTGTTCCAAAGAACCTCAGAGATTAAAACAGACCGGTGAATGGGCACTTTCTGTCAAAAATGTGTACAGGTGCCCCCAACCGCTCAGGCTGAAGTGTAGGCCGTGCATATAGTCCGATGACCTGGGTTTGGGCCCTGGGATTGCGGAGAGAAAACAAAACGTATAAATAAAATGCATGCAAGTGCTTCCTTCTCTTCCTCATTCCTGCCTGTCTCCTCTCTTTACAAACTTGTGTACACCTACTGTGAAAGTCACAGGAGGGCGGGGAGCGTTCCGAAAAGCAGAAGTGGGGGTGGTGGAAGGCGTCTGGAGGGAGACAGGCCCACAGGCCACCCTGCAAATGAGCCACTGTTTCTGGAGATGAGGCAGAGCCCGTGCCCGAGGCATGGCTGTCCGCCTGTCTGCTCGCTGATGGAGCCGCAGTCTGTCGCAGGTAGAGCATCGGAACCACCTGGAACCTAGGTGGTTCAAATGTCAACGTTAAACAAGAGGAAGTGCTTTAGAGAACTCAGCTTCTGGCCGCACGGAAAGGCAGCTGTGGAGACAATCACATTATCTAAGAGGAAACACGGGGCCCAGTCGAAGATGTTCTAGACCCAAAAATAGTAGCATCTCTGAGGAGAAGAAAAAGACTCATTCTGTGGGGAGATAAGTTTTTTTTAAAAAAAGGTCAAAGGATGATAAGTCTCTAAAATTGACCCCCTTATATCATGGGATTGTCATAGACACATTTTGATTAGACCAAGCATTTAACAGTGTGTGAATAAGATGCAGAAATAAGAGCTAGTGGATAAAATAGTTCACAGAGTCCTTCAAATCTTTACCTCTGGAAGTTTTGAGAGGGTACAACCAAGCCCTTAGCCGCGTTGATTCCCCTCCAAGAATTCATCCCTCGGAAACACCAGCCCAGGTACGTAAAGAAATATGTGCAACGGATAACTACTGGAGCTTTGTTTACAGGAGAAAATAAGAAAAATAATACAAATGTCTGTAAATGGGTGGTTGGTTTGATGAACTCGGTAATTCAAGCCATGGAACTTGACACGGCACTCGTTGCTGAAGGCACACTGAGCCGTGTGTGGATACCAAAGAGATGTGAACTCAGTGTTGTTCAGTAGAAAATCAAGAGGCCGAGCATGGTGTGGTCAGGAGCCCACAGTGGCGGCAGCTTGTGACCACAAAGGCAGGGCCTAGGAGGGTGACAGGGAGGGCAGCCCCATGTGACGCCTGAGGTGGAACGCAGCACCACCAGTGGCAGAGAGAAATGAGAAGAGTGTGTCCCCGTGACATCGCTGAACCACGGGCGTAAGTTCATCTGAGTCAAGGCCTCAACCTTCCAAGACATAATCCAGTCCATTTGAGTTTGCTTTTCTTTCACGTGTGCATCTCCCATAGCAGGCGCGCACATGCACGCATGCACACACGCACATGTGCTCCATCGTCCTTGCCCTTTTTATTTAGAAAAAACGTTTTAGTATGAGCTGGTTGGAACGTAGGGGAAGGATGAGTCCTCAAGGGGTCTCACGTCCTGTATTTTCGTATTTAGCTTGTAAATAGCGTGTCTCGGGGGCTATGATTTGTCTGAAACCTATAACCAGTGCGCATCTGAGAATCTGAATTCTATATTATAACTACTAACAATTGAGTGCTATTTCTTAGACGTTATCTATAAAAATGTGCGATCATGGAGCTGTAAAGGGCATATGTAACTGCTGGGTCAGCTCTGACATCTGAAGTTCTTGAAAACCTGCACTCCTGTCCCTAGAACAAGAAAAAAACAGAACCAATCAAACATCACCAGCTTCTCCTAAACCGCTGAGAGAGTTAAAATCGCTGAAATTGGGAGAAATGGGTGGACCCAGAGGCACAGCTGAGATCTGCTTACCTGGAACAGAGGCTGCTGGAGCCATAGTTTAGCAGGAAGCTGGGAATGGTGGTGTCAATGAATTGCTGGAGACTGGTGTGGACTAGCATGGGTGTGAAGCTCTGGGGGGCTGCAGTCTTGGAGTACTCTCACACTTTTGGATTTTACCTCCAGGAAATTACTTCATTTTCATAATGAGGAGCCAAGAAAGTGTCCCCCCGTGTTTCTGGAGGGGGTGGGAGAAAGCACTGTGAAAGTGGGCCAAAGTGCATGCATGACACAGGCTTACTCTCCAGGGTGAAAGTTTTTATTGGGGCCTCCCCCAGGCTTGGGGAAGGGCATTTCCCAATTCCGGGGCCCTCTAGCCTGCCCGTCCCACCAGGCAGGGGGGATCTGAGAAAGACTTAGGAACATCACAACATCATAGTCTGGGAACGTAGGTTCACTGAAAGACTCATGTTTAATTATAAGACTAGAAATCTTCCACCTCCCCTAGACAATACTGCCTTATCAATAGGCCTAGGATAACAATAGCAGAAACAGCAGAAAGACTTGTGAGAAATAGGTTTAAGAAGGAGTCTCTAAGGAAACCCAAAGACAACAGGAGACAAAACCAAAGACTCATGTGGAATTGAGGACCGAGTCACCTACAACTGTATAAAACAGGTGTTAAGCAAGCCCAGCTCTTAGTCCGATGAATATGAAACTTTACACTAACGGCCTGTTTACTTCATCTCCTACTTCCCAATTCATCATGTCTAGATGTCAACGAAAAGTGATAAGGTATACTAAAAGCAAAAAAAGTCCACAAGGTTGGAAGACCCAGGGATGAACACAGACTACAAGAAAATCTGACTGAATTACAAACGTGTGAAACAACCTCACTGAAGGGGCTGGGGAAACGGTGCTGACCTAAGTAACTTCATACATGTCTGTCAAAACAGGCAAAAAAGGAAAAGGGAACTACACTTAAGCGTTGGCACTAGTGGATAAAGTTGTTTCCCACAGGATTTAGCAATTCTGGCAGTGCTGTCCTTCTCTCTCTGTGTGCATGTGTGTACATGTGTGCATATCCCGAAAGTGAATAATCAACCATGGCAGGTGGGGGCAGCCAAGTTTCCTTCTGTTGGAGTGATCAGTGTGGTCATGGGCTAGAGTTGGAGACATTAGCAAAAATTTGTGTTCAGCTTAATATAATACAGAGGGTAACATATAAAGATGTGTAAGAATGTATGTGTATCTCTGTCTCATGTGTGTATATACACATATACAATATATATATATATATAGGTATATATGAAGAACTAAGTAAACCTGAATGAAGTATATATTTTATTTATATATAGTTTATATACATGTATATATGAGAGAGAAGTATACTATATATATATATATCCTCATATATACATAAGGATCTAAAAGAAAAGATACTACTTGTAACAATGAGCATATACACACTCCAATCTGATATCTAAACACTATCCTCCTATGAAAGGAACCAGGGCTTCTTGGAGAAATGGCCGATTCTGGGACGATTGCAGGAAACCCACAAATAAACCTGAAGTGTCTTTGATGCCAAAAGGACGTGCTAAACACAACAAAAAGCCTCCCATTGATGGAGGTCCGTCAAACTGTGCACAGAAGGCAGCTGAAAGCTCCTGTCGGAGCTGTGACACCGGAGCAATTTGAGCAGTAACAGAAGCAAGCAGTGCTGGATTAGCACCAAAGCACAAAATAACAATCCCGGGTTCCAGAGTGATAGAAGTGAATGGTTGAGTAAATTAATAATTGGGCGAGAAGAGTCAGGTCTCCATGTAGAGGATGCTGTGTGGTACTCTGCTTTCAAGGTGAAACTGAGTCCCTACTTTTAGGTGAGGGCTGAGCAGTGGCTTCCCTCCAAAGAGGCCAGTGTGCACAGAGGGAAAAGAGAAACTTGACAGGCATGCCTGTCGGCTTACTGGTTAAATTCACCAGACGCGTCTGCATACATCCCAGGGTCCCAGTTCCTGCCCTGGGGTTGACAGCAAACAACCAAAATGAGCAACTAAATAAAATAAAGTGATTCTTCGTCTTCTCTCTTCCTGCCTGCTTATCTCTGCTGACCTTCACTCCTGCCTGCACCTTCCTTTAAAAAAAGAGAAATGTACAGTGGATAGAACTGATAAGGACTCCCTGTGCTGGGTGATCAAGGTTGACAGTGATAAACTGCGATGATAGGAGGTACCGTAGACACCTTGCGATGAGGACACTGGGACTCTAGTTTCTTACTCCCCCAAACTGACAACCCCAGTCTACTCACCAGAGAACCGTCAGACTCATTCCAAGGGAGGGCGTCCTCCAAAATACCTGTCACCAAACTGTCACGGTCATCAAAAATGGAAAGTCCAGAAAACTCTCACAACCAAGAGGAGCCTCAGGAGACATGACCGGTAAAAGTAACCTGGTTTCCTGGGGGAGATCCTGAAACAGAAGACGGACATTAGGGAAAAATGAAAGAAATCGAATAAACTATAATCTTAGCTTAAAATGTCTTATTATTGGTTTCTTAAATGTAAAAAGTATAAAATCCTAGTGTAAAATGTTAATAATTGATGAAACTGGTACCTGGAAACTCCATACTATGTTCTTGATTTTTCTGATTTATCTGTGTGTATCTATATACCTATTTCTCTCTACATATGTATGTATATAAATATATATATATATATATATATATTTAGGATGTAGGCAGGAATGAAAGTGTCTAGGCAGGCAGCAGGAAGAGAGAGGAGGAAGAAGCACTCTTATTTATTTGTCACCTTGGTCGTCCGCTGGTCCTGGGATGTAACCCCTGGGGCAGGGCTTGTGCTGGCCAAAGGCGGTGGACTTATCCTCCAGACCGCACTGGGCACATTATTATATTTTTAAAGCCTATCTAAAAACATCTGCATACAAGAATGAGATGTTCATGGATAAAAAGTTGTTATTAAAAGTGACCATTTAACGTAATTTCTCACAGTTTATATTAAAAGAGTGTTGAGTGTGATAAACATTGCAGTTTGCTAGTCATATTCGAAAGTCCCAAGAGCTCTCCTGTGAAAAGGCTTCCCAAAGTAGCAGTACATTCCTTAGCCTTTATTTTTAAGTGATAATGTCAAATGAATAGTCTTGGTCCAGTTTAAAGCCTAACTGCGCTGGGAAGCTCATTTTGACCTGTCTTAAGGTGTTTAGTGTCTGGGAGCCTCCCCGCACCTCCTGTCAGGCTGAAATACAGAGCCTTTCCTCAGTTATAAACTTGGCATTTGTAAGGGGCACGTGGTTGGGAACAATAAGGAAAAAGCTTAGTCTAGATATCAACGCCTCTGGCAGTGAAACAGAAACCTTGGGCCTGGAATCTAGGTACGTGCCCAGCGAGGAAAACCTTGGCTGGAGGGGCTTCTGTAAACCTGCTGAGAGCTAGGAAGAAGTTAAATGTCAAAAACAGATTGCTTAAGACCTTTTGGGTGTGACCTCTGCTATGTAAACAATTACTCTGAACAACTTCTCTGGGTAATGACAATAAATACGCAAAGTCAGAGACTCTGGGTGACAGTCCTCAGAGGCTTCACCCCCGACCCCGCTTTCACTCTGACTTAGTTTCTTGTCTGTCTCCATCTCTCGCCGCCCCTTCCTCCAGCCCTGCTTCTAGGGTCCCAGCCCGGCAGTGCATAACTGATGAGCACAGGAACTCTGGGATGTTTTCAGCTTATGCTCAGCGCTAAACTGTTTTCAAATGTCCTTAGTCATCAACCCAGGATGTACATCAACAAGAAGTGTTTGGGACTCAGGAGTGAAGGGGCTCTCCAGGTTAGGGTGATGACATGTGAAACGCAGCAAGAGGAAGAGTCCCTTTCACTACAGTCTAAACGGTTGGTGTGCCTTGCTGTTTAAAAAAAAAATTAATCCTTAAATATCACTCTGGTAAGAACAGAAACTTCCCGTCTAATTCCAAAAAGACCTGGTTGAGCATAGAAACACCAAAGTGCATTGAAGAAAAAGTATTAATAACAACAACAAAATATATCTTTTTGTGATAATGCTTGACAGGAGAGCTGCTGTCTTGCTTTTTAAATAAACATTTGGAAATTTGTCTAAAACATCACAGCCATAAACACAGCTGAGTTAAAGGCCGCCTTGGACGACACTGCTCAGAAGGAGGTCGGGTTTCATCTTTAAAATCATCTTTAAAAGAAGGAGAAACCCCCCCAAATCTTGGCACAGGGCCATTTAACTTGTTTTAACGTCCTTGCGCCAACAATGAAAGTGTAAAGCACAGAGGAGGAGCAATGCCCATGGCACAAACGTAGCGGGAATTATAAATGGAGCACATTCTCGGGTCTGACGAACAAGCCACTGTGTCTTCCCACCAAAGCTGCAGAATTCAGGCTGGGCTGCCAGGTGCCACCCCGTCTCCACCACGACCTACTGAGCACCAACCCCGCTGCACCCCTGCGAAAAGCCCTCTTGCTCCCCACCTGCCACCAGGGCCAAGGCGACCACGGTCGCACAGCCTGTGTGCGTGCGGGCGACGGGGTGCCTGGGTGTGCGTGCGTAAATGCATGTGTGTGCGCATGTGCGCAGGCGCGTGTGATTACGTGCACACACAGGTGTGCGTGGCTGTGCACGCATGTGGTGCGCGCGCGTGGATGCATGCACGTGTGTATGTGCATGTGTGCGTGCATGCGCGTGGAAAGACCTCCTGCTTCCACACCCGGGCAGCGCCCTCCAGACTCCCGCTCAGGGCTGGCGCTCCTCCTCCCGACAGCGTCCGTGGGAACTCAGGTCCTTCCTATGGGGAAGCCTCCTGCGTCCCCTCACAGCCTCCCAGGTGACCCACGTGCACCCTGGGCCTCTGCGGAGGTCCACCCCTCTGTCCTCCTGCGGCGCTCCCCTGCGTGCAGGCCGCCCCTGGCAGCTTCTCCCCAACAACAGCAACTTCCAGTTTGCTGCTGGTCTTTCCCCTCCGAGTCTCCAAGCAACCGCGGCGCTGGGCGTGGTCTTGAGCGACGCATTGTGGTGGGCACTCCTGTTTCCTCTCTTTTTGACAGACCCACAATGCTTAAGAAGCGTCCTGTTGGCTTTCCCTGGTGGAGCCGCGGTTGGGTCAAGCGCTTCCTAAGGAGCGCAGGCCACGTCCCCCTGAGTTTGAATCCCAGTCCGGAAGAAACAACCGGTGTGAACAACTAAATGGAAATAAAATAAAGTGTTTCTTCCTTCTTTCTCTTCCTGTCTTTCTGCCTGTCCGCCTTCATTCCTGCTTGCCCCTTTCCTTTAAAAAAAAAAAAAGGGAAGCGTCCAGCTGTCAATTAGTCTGCACTTAGTTCTTTACCTGGATCGGATGGATAGGTGGGCCCAGAGCGCGATCAGTCCACCAGGTGCATCCCTGTGGCTCAGAGCTAAGGTGCAGGCCCAGGGACCTGGGTTTGTGACCTGGAGGGAGGGGAAATAAAATAAAACAAAATAAAACTTAAAGCAAAGTAAGCAACTAACTAAATTAAAATGCTTCTTCTTCCTCTTCCTTTTGTCCTCTCTTTTAAAAAAGTATGAAAATAAAACACTGGGTGGTTGTTTTTTAAAAAGATCAGGTTAGCAGCTTGTTTGAAGCCCCTATCCCCATGTAGGCGACCAAGAGAAACAAGAGAAGTCATTCTTCCCTTGCCTGGTGCCTGGTTCTCTCCTGGTCCAGGATGCTGCTGTAGATCTGCTCTCTCTCTCTCTGTCTCTCTCTCTCTCTCTGTCTCTCTCTCTCTCTCTCTCTCTCTCTCTCTCTCTCCATATATGTGTGTGTATGTGTATATATAGATATACACATACACGCACATATATAAATTTTTTTCAGAGGAAGGAAGCAACAGGAATGAGGGTGAGCAGAGGCGAGCAGGAAGAGAGAAGAGGAAGAAGCATTATTTATTTAGATGTTCATTTTGACTGTTCCTCACCCCACACACCTCGGGTTGAGAACACAGGTCTCTGGGCTTTACGGGGACTATGCCACAGCTGCAGACTTAATGCCTGAGCCGCCAGGGCACCTGTTGGCTCCACGGACACAGAGGCTGGCTGTAGGGTTCATTTTGGGGTGGAGATTGAGGATAACTTACGGGGGCCGCTGCCCAGCAGCGCCTTGTCTTACACAGTGTCAGGTGCACAATGAAGGGCAGTTAGGCAGATGGATGATGCTGGACATTCCTCTCCAGAATGTGATTATTCAGGCCCTTGATCTCCGACTCTATGGACTATTTCATGGCCTCCTGTAAATGGAGCCACGCAGCGTCTGTCCTTCTGCCTAATTTCACTCAGCATAATGTCCTCGGGCCCATCCGTGCTGCCACACCAGTCTCCTTCTCTGTAAGGCAGAATGGTAGTCGGTTGTGTGTATCGCCACACTCTCCTTACGCGCTCACCCACCCAGAGATGGCTCATTTGTTTCCGTCTCGGCTACTGTGACTAAAAGTGCATGAACACTGGAGCAAGATCCCGGGCTTCGATTCCTCTGGATAAATATCCAAAAGCAGGATTAGTGGATCAGGTGGTGGTTTCGTTTTGAGCTTTTTGGGCGGATCTCCATACTGTTTTCCACAGTGTCTGTCCTATTTATTTTGCATTCTACCAACAGCACACAGGAGTCCCTTTCCTCCACATCCCGCCGACACTTGTCTTTGTTTTTTTGGATAAGAGCCAACCTAACAGTGTGAGGTGGTACGGTGTTGTGGGTTGTACTTCTATCCACTGATGGCTAGTGAGGTTGAGTATCTTTTCAGATGCCTGTTGGCCATTCCTATGTCTTCCTTGGAGAAGCGTCTATTAAACTCTCTTGTCCATTTTTTAAGGCTTCATAACATTGGACTTGGCAGTGATTTCTTGGATATGACACCAGAAGCACAGGTAACAAAATCAAAAATAGACAAATGGGATTGCATCAGGCTCAAAAACTTCAGCACCGGCAAGGTAGTAGTCAATACCATGTCAGTCTGTAGGATGGGAAAAATATTTTGTAAACCACATATCAGGTAGGGGGTTGATTTCCAAACTATGTAACGAACTCCTACAACTCAAAACTAAATAAATAAATAACCCCAAAAGTCTCCATTTAAATAGGAGACATTTTTTTTTACACTTGAATTTCTTTTTCCTAGTCATCTGTCTGAAATGTTTTTATTCATGAAAATATTATTTCTCACTCAGTGCCCAGGTCACAGGCCCAAGTCAGGATGTAACTGCCTTAGGAGATACACCTCGGCTCCCACACATACATGAAATCACCCAGCCCCTCACCCCCACCCCCAAGGCTTGGCTGCATTGCACTTCTGGAAACTTCGGGGTGTCATGCCCTCAGAAATATGTGCACTGGGGCTCTTTGCCCAGATTTCTGAGGGTGTCGCCCTGGCCTTTGCTGCTGGTGCTCTTGTTGGGCACCCAGCTGGACTGCGTGCAGCTGTCGTCTGCAGGGGACCACACCGAGCTCTTGGAGGACACTTCGACACTCTGGAGGAGGGACATCACATCAGTGCTGCACTGCAGTCTTTCATCCATCCCTCAGAGCCACACGGATGTCTGCCGGGACATTTTGGAGACACAACTTTCACTTTCAGGCTTAACCCCACAGCCAATAGCAACGGGACACGTGCTTGGCCTTCCTCCCTTGATGCCTTCACCTTCTCCATTCTCCCCAAGCATGCATGCACCTGCCCTTCCAGCAACACAGACCGGGGCCTCTGTTCATACCAGTTCAGACGAGAGGCCCCGGAAGGAGCCCTCGATGGTCATCTGCCAAACTGAGTTACAGTTTAAGCTTAGCTGGGACCTGTAATGCACACCTCTGGCATTGACCTGCACTCATCCATCACTAAGTATAAACTGTTTTTTTAAGAGGAGAAGCAAGAGAGAGGAGGAAGCAGCAGAGAAGGAAGGGCAGAATGGAGGAAGGGAGGCAGACAGAAAGGAAGGAAAGGAGGGAGGAGAGAAGAAAGCACTTTTATTTGTTTGTTTTTGTTCTTTCCCCCAGTCTGGGTTGAGAGCCTGGGTCCTTGGGTTTTACATGCCCAGCTGCTGGCTTAGCGCCTGGGCACCAGTGACCAGGCAGGTCACTAAGTATGTACTTAGCCTGTCGTGTGCAGGATCTAACTGAAGGGATGGGGAGGAATACAAAGAGGACCATATCATCATGATCCTGAGGAGCTTCCCATTTCTCAAGTCTTTCTCAGGTAAAGTAAAATATCGTGTCATTTGGAGATAACTTTTCAAATTATGTACACCTCCAAGTTCTGAAGTGTGTCTTCTGTTCCCACCTTCAGGGTCTCCCCTAGATTAATGATGAATGTCATGTAATTCAAGTCGAGCAAACCGCTGAGTAAAGGCTGAGTTCCATAGTGAGCTTTTTGAGGTAAGCACTGTGCCTTTTCATCGCTGTATGCAGAGTGCTGGGCATATAATGGGTGACTGCTGGTAGCATGAATTAACAAAGTTTGCTTCGTATCAGATAACTTCTAATTCATTCTTTTTACCACTTCAAAGATATTTCATCTCTTTAGGATTCCATGATTTCTGCCGAGAATTCTGCTGTGTTATTGGTGTTCTTTTAAAGTCTTTTTTTCTCTGACTACACTTACTGTTTTTCTCATCTTGGTTTTCAATTCTTCTGCGATGTATTTAAGAGGGAGCTTTTCCTATGAATTTATCTTGCTTGGGACTTATAAAGCTGCTTGCATCAGTAGCTTGGTATCTTCATCAGTTTTGGAAAACTTACAACAATTTCTTTTCAAGTATTGCTCCATCTCTGTTCTCTCCTCGCCTTTTCCAACTCCATCTCTCAGCCCTTCTACCTCCGTCTCTTATGTTCTTTTCTACGGTGTATAACCTTTTGTTCCTCAGCTATTCATACTAGATATTGTTTCCTGACCTACCATCTGATTTATTCATTGTTTTAATCTGTATCTAATATGCTAAACCCATAGAATTACTTCTTAATTTTAGTTATTTTTTAAAAAAGCATTATTTATTTAAAGGGAGGAAGCAGATAGGAATGAAGGTAAGCAAGGCAGGCAGGGAGGAGAGAGGAGGAAGAAGCGTTTATCTATCCATTTGGCTGTTCATGTCAGGTGTACTCCTCAGCCCCAGGCTGTGGACCCGGGTCCTGGGGCTTTAAGTGGATCCACTACCTAGAGCCACAGACTTAACCACTGAGCCCTCAGAACATGCCAATTTCAGTTATCTTTTGAAATTCTATAATGTTCGCTTAGTCACTAAGTTTTATTGTATAGCTTTTTTTTTTTTTTTTAAGGAAAATTGCTGGCAAGAATGAAGGCAAGTGGGCAGGAAGAGAGAGGAAGAAGCATTTTTATTTTATTTCCTTCAGTTGTTCACACTGGTTGTTTCCCCCGGGCTTGGGACCTGATTTGAGTCCAGGGGCATGTGGCTAGTGTCCTTCAGAGGCAATTGACATAACTGCTGCTCCACCAGGGTGCCCTGTTTTATAGTTTTCAATTCTCTTTTGAGTTCTCAAGTTTGTCTTTAATCTCTTGGAACATATTCAGCATAGTTATTTCAACACCTTGCAGTAAAAGAGCTCTTTTTTCTTTTTGTAAGGAAAGGTGCAGGCAGGCATGAAGTGAGCAGGCAGGCAGGTGGAAAGAGAGAAGAGGAAGAAGCACATTATTTTATTTGGTTGTACATCTTGGGTCTCCCTGACCCGGGATGTGAAACCTTGTTATCTTTTGGCAGGTGGTTAGAGACAGTAGAAAATCCGGATCGTGTTAATCCATTAGAGGTCTCGAGGTTGGAAGCGGGCTTCAGTTCATCCTCATTCTGCAAGGCCAGTCCTTGAGACGCCAAGCCCAGAGTTTGCTAGTTTCTTCAGTTTCCCCTCATTGAAAGTCCCTCTTAAGGGTTTTAAAATATCTGTTCTGCTTCCCAATCTCCCCGTTACTCTTTAGAAAATGTCATGGGTGGACAGCAGACCTAAAGCTGGTTTACCTCCCTGGGTCGAATTCTTCTCTAGCCCCTGGTCCTGTGATCCCTTACTGTGTTGTCAGTTGCCCCAGTGCTTTAAAAATTATGTTTTTTTTTCTTTTTAGAGGAAAGATACAGGTAGGAATGGAGATGAACAGGCAGACAGGCAAGAAGAGAGAAGAGAAAAAAACACTTACTTATTTTTATTTAGCTGTTCATCTTGGTCTTGTTCTCCCCTGGCCTGGACGCAAACCCGGGCCCTGGAGATGTATGTGGTTTGCGCTTCACTCAGAGGGAGTTGACCCAACCACTACTCCATCTAAAATTTTTTTCTTATATTTTATCAGCTTTTCTAAATGTCCTAAATAAAAGGATTCTTTCCAATTACCTAATCCACCATGTTCAGAAGCTATCAAATTCCATCTTTATTATAATTTTATTCTTACCAGATAAGCTGGTAGTAGAAATATAGAAGCAAAACCCCAATCAACCAACATGAAAACCAGAAACTCTTATTTATTTCTTGTCATTTTCTGTTATTTTACTCATCGGTAAAGACGCTATGAAAGCACTTTCTAAATAACAGAGTAGCAAGCAGATGGCCAAACAAGATCAAGGAAAAGATCTGACTAATTCCCAAACTGTATAGTTAGCATGAACAATGGAGATAAAAGAAACGTTCTCCAAATGGGGCTGAGCAGACATTCACCTTTTAAAAGGCAATTCCATTTTCAGCATGTATGTGTTACTTGTTCCCTGAAGCAAATTTCTCTCTGTGCAAAGCATAAGGCGATCAGGCACGAGAACTTGTTTTCCACTTCCCCCATGATCTGGGGTTCCACACACCATATGTCAGACCAGGGGCACAGCACCACCAGGTTGAATGTGCAAACAAGCAGGGGACCTCAAAGTAAAGATTATAGCCACGGCAGGGATCAAGACCAGAAACATCAGTCGTATCCGGGGCGAGTCCATCAGTCAGAGTGGACACACACCCAGGAGCGGATATGGGATTGGTGTCAGCAGCCACGGTCCTGGGGGGAGGTCAGTGGGCTTGTCGGGGGGCAGCTGCAGCTGGCAGGATCTGTGGCGACAGCAACTGGGACTCCTGCTTGAATTTCCTTCTAGTCCCAAGCCAGTGTCCTTCCCAAGGAGACCTGCCCAGGGGAATGCAAGGAGGAGGATTTCACTCTGGTTTCTGTGGGCAGAGAGGACGCGGACAGTATGCCTCTCCCAGCAGAGACCGTCACAGGCCCCTGGAGTGGGGCCAGGCAGTATTTCCCCAGAGTTCATCCTATTTCTCCCCGTGGGTTGACAGTGACCTCAGGACAGGGATAATGGCTGTTGATAATATCTGCGCCGTGCTGAAGTGAAACTAAAGGTGGAATTAAACGTACTAGCAGAAAAGCATAAGGAAAAAATCAAGACAGGGGTGCAGCCTTCTTTCTGCCTTTAACAACCACTGCAGACTCTGTTGGTGTGCATTTGAGAGACTCACGGGGTCTTCTCTCCCCAAGTGGGAAGGAAACGCGGGCAGAAGCCCTGCTTCTGGCTGTCTCCTGGCACTGGTCAGGGGCCACTTTTGTGAGGCCCGAGTATTCCTGTCTGAAGGGCGCTCTGCCTCCCCTCCTGGAAACGCTGTGGCGTAAACAGTACAATCCCTAGCGTTTCCTTGAACACATCATCATGTATCGTTACTTGTGTCCATGAATACTCTCCTTGTAATATCTTACAAGACAGAAAATGATGTCGAGCTCTTCATGGCTATGTAGGAACTCATGAGTATTTCCAGAAGGCACGGATTTTCCTTCTTCCTGGAAATTGGCATCAGGAGGGATTTTTGACTCCCTTGGGGGTGGAATTGCTCACTGACCGGCTTGTTCTGCTGAGTAACCTGGGAAGCTCGACTATTCCCAAGTCTTTCAGTATCACTTCTGTTTTTTATTTTTGGCCGACAAAGGAAAGCTGTTCTGGCAGAAACTTTGCTCTAGTCAGTCAATGCCTTGGGCTTCATTGCATTGCAAGTTGATCTGGGAAAAATCTGAATTTTCCTTCAGTTCCGCAGTTGTCTGCTGGACTGTCCATCCTGAAAGCAGTTTGCGGCTTTAGGTTAAATAGTTCCTGCGCTTCAGTGAGGGATGGCAGCCTGCAGGCAGATTTGTCCTCGCATTTTTCTGTTGCAGTGCTCCTCGTAAAGCTTATATATTTAAACTCCTGTGAAGTAGACAAGAATGCCCCTTCACCTCTTTACAATGAGGTGAAAAGTCCTTTAGCCAAACATGTCCTTGAGATGTGGTCTCCGGACAACTGGACAATACTGCCTCCTAGTGTCCGCTGTCGCCACTGCCTGGCATGGGGCCTCACCGGGTGATTAAGAGGCAGGTTTCCGAGCTGGGGAGCCTGCCTGTGTACTGGGTAAAAAGCTCTGTCTCCAAAAAGACCCCAAAAGGAGCTTTTCAGACCAGGATTCAATCAGGCCCACACGCTGGGAGCCAGCAGCAGAGCAGGGGACCAGGGGCTGGGGCAAAGGCGGGCCCCCTCATAAAGGCGGTCCCTTTCCATCCCGGGAGCCCCAGAGCACTTCTGGGGACTACATCACACTCGAGTCTCCGGTTTGCACTTAAAAGATTCCGAAAGGGAGAAAAGAGGTTGTTTTTTTTTTTTTTTTTTCCTGGAGGGTGTTTGTTCTGGTAGTGGCGGGCGCGGGTGAAGTGCGCCGCCTTAAATTCTGGGGGCCTCGTGCAGGTGCGCTGCAGCACACTGGGCCCAGCGACCTGTCCCCAGGCCTGCGCACCGGTCCAGATTCCCTTCCACGCCGCGGAGTCTTCAGTTCTTCATGCCGCAGCCCCGCGTTTCCATTTGGCACCAGACCTGCAAACTAGGTAGACGGTCACGCACTAACATTGTGCCCTTCACCTGTCCTGCCCACTCGCCACATCCGTGGTGTGGGCTAGGCCCTCACCTTCCCTGGAAGAAGACCCTCAGCCCTGGTGGTATGAGGCGGTCTTTTGTCTCCCAGCCCCAGCATCCGAGCCCAGGAGTGTGTCTCTTTTCTTTTTCTTTTTCTTTTTTTTTTTTAAAGGAAAGGTACAGGCAGGAATGAAGGTGAGTAGGCAGGCAGACAGGAAGAAAGAGGAGGAGGAAATACCTTTATTTTTGTATTTAATTGTTCATACTGGTTGTTTACCTGCCGGACCCGGGACTCGAACCCAGGGGAAAGTGATCTGTGTTCTTCACAGGCAGTTGACCTCACCGCTGCTCAACCCGGGTGCCCCGTGTGTCTTCTTTTGAAGTGGTCACCCCAAACTCTTACCATTATCATCTGAATTATTCTTCCCATCTCGCTAATAAAGGTGGAAGACCTCAAGTAGGAAAGGGTAAAGAAAGCTATTATTTGGCCAAAGAAGGAGAAGGGAGTCCCTGATGAAAATGCCTCTAAACCAGTCCCGACATGCGGACGGGGTGTGTGGCTTTTGCAAAGGAAGTGGGGGAAAGGGTGGTGGTGTGTCTCTGAGGTCTGCAGACTTCTGCAAGAAGGGTGGAGGGTTTCAGGGCAGGGAATCAAGCCTACTTTCAGTCCTGATTTGGTCTGGACCTGAGCTTTGCGTCGCAGAGAGGTGGGAATTTAATGTCCCTTTCTCCACCCTGTCCCCTCTTCACCTCCATATTGTGTGGCTGGTTCTCACTGCTCCCCGCAGGCAAAGTCCAGAGCCGAGGAGGCCCCGCACCCCCATTTCTAACCTGCAGGTGTAAATCCCTCTGTCCCCTGTAACCTGCAGGGAGGCCGCTCTGTGATTCCTGCAGACAAGCACGCTGAGCTCCCGGGAGCTTGGGTTTATTTACCTGTAAGGACGCGGCCAACACTCAGCGACACCACCAGAGGGTGGGGCCCACATGGCCTCAGGTTCCCTCGGCCATCACTGTTGGTCCCTGTATAGCTGCCACGTGTACTTCTTCTCCACAGTCGTCTCTGTAAACAGGCCGGACCCTGCTGGCAACCCCCAAACCAGGTACAGAAGTATCTGGGGCTGCCTCCCTGGGGCTCTTGGAATTATGCCGACATGTCTCCTGTGACAACAACTTCCCCTGTGTTTCTCCTCAGATCTCCTCCCGCCCAGGTCTGGCAGCGTTCTGCTCTCCTGTCCGTCTGTCTGTCTACCTACCACCCTGTCTTCTTCCTGCCTACCTGCCGAAAACCTCACACACAAACGCCAGCTCTGTGTTGAACACTACTGGTGAGGGCATGGAGAGAAGGCACCCCAAACTCTACTCGGCAGGGGTGCAGATGTGTGAGTGGGGGTAGCTAACTGGCAAAACCTAAGAGGCTAAAAACAAGGACCCCTTTCTAGCAACCTGGAGCTACACGTCCCCCCCACCATCCCACCAGAGAAATCCAGGGGACTCAGGAGCTCTCTCAGCTCTCATGAGAGCTGCAGCCTCCGGTATATATAAGGCACCATTTTGACAGCGAACTCTCTTCTGTAAGCTTCAAGCTACACAGATCTCAGTTTTGCCGAGCTGTTTCAGTCACCCACATCCCTACTACTAGATTTGAGACAGACAGGGGAAAGTATGGTGGGGCTGACCTTCCCGTCCCCAATACCCATCCAGCTGTGACTGACCCATGCCCTCATTTCAAGTCCCAGTCACCTTACTGTAATTGAGCAACATACCTCCAGTCTCTAGCACACTGGCCCCAAGGACTGATTGCACAACCCAGTCCCCTAAAGATGTAAGAACAAGTAAAGTGTGCACGCCCTCCAGGTAGAAAACAGAAGAGAAGAGACACATTCATAGTGAGTCCTTTAGGTGTTTTCTGGACCCACCAAAGGGAAGACAAGATACCCTTCTTCAGAAGCTGTGACCACCAACTGGTGGAAACTGCTGGTCTCATCTACCCACTCATTTAAGAACCCCAGAGCCCAGATGCTGGGTGTGTGGCAAAGTGAGGCCCTGTCCTCCACCTCTGATGTCCTTTTAGTGTGACTGGCTATCGCTGTCTCTCTCTGTCTCCTGTACCTGACCTCTATGCTAAAGCCTTATCTGAGGAATGCCTTGGACTCTGCAATTACTGTTTGCTCAGAAACCCTGGAGACACTTCCAGAGTCTTGGGATCAGTAGCAGGTTTCATACACACATGCCCTTCAGTCTTGAATGTCAATACTTGATTTTTTTAAAAGGAAAGGTGCAGGCAGGCAGGAAGGCGCACAGGCCGGCAGGAAGAGAGAGAGGAGGAAGAAGCATTTTTATTTCAGCCGTGTACTTTGGTCGTCCCCTCTGGCTCCAGGATGCAAAAACCCGGGTCCTTGGGATGTATGTGAACTGCACTCACTTGGAGGCAGTGGCCCAAACCGCTGTGACACAGGGCGCGCCTTAAGTTTATTTCTTCATTAACTACTTGAGAAAACAAAAGCTTTCATGAGGTTAGGTGACTTCACTGTGAGAGAAACTGACCTCAGATTCTTCTGAAGCCAAATAATCTTCCTCGGCACCAGTTTTCAAAGTGTGCTTCCCCAAACCAGCACCTGGGACCCGGCTAGGCATGCGCATTCTAGGTCCCACCCCAACCTACTGAATCTGATTCTTTGGGGCGCGGGGTCCAGGAATGGGTTTGAACAGCCCCCCAGTTGCTTCAGATGTGCACTCAGAGTGAGGACCACTGTTCTCTGTGTTGCACCCCGTTCCCGTCTGCCTTCCTGGCACCACCTCCTGGCACTGGCATCGATGGTGTGAGCCTTGGATGGCCCCTGCATTGACTCACGCCTCTTCACTAGCCTCCAGCAGAACGTGCCCACTGCAGAGGCAGATGGCGTCACCCACCGTGTTGGGGGAGAGTTTAAAATGGGACAATGCCTAGCTACAAACTCCTCAGCATTTTTGCAAATGTCCAGAATCAGTCGGGGAAGCTGCCTGGGTGAAAGGAGCTCAGCCCAATGAAAGAACGAGGAAGCAAAGAGCACACTGGCGCCAGGGTCACTCATTTCACAGACTTCTTAAGAGTATTGACAGGATGTCCCCTTCTTCTCTCACCTGATACGGCCACCCCACTGTCAGTCCTCGGTGATGAAAGCACCCCTTTCTCGTTCTGGAAGAATCAACAGCCTGCCCACAAAGCCCCCTCCTCACGCCCAGGCAGGGCGAGTATCTAGCCGCCCCTCCAATCGCCAGTGTGGCTCTCTGCCCACGAGGACTCCGGCACGGGTCGTTGCTTTTGCCTTCTTTCTCGATATACCTATGAGCTGCACCTGCTGGCACTGCAGCGCTTTCCTGACTGGCGTGGTCACCGAGCCCTCGGCTGCACCAGCATCAAGCTGGTGCTCGGCCGTTCCCTCGAAAGGGTGAAGCCGAAGCTAACAAGGCCCTCGGCTGTGCTGCGCACTGGCAATCGCAGAGGACGAGGGAAACTTACCGTGGAAATGTCGGTGGGTGTGCCTTTGTGGCTCCGGGGCTGAGACGCTGGCCTGCTGACCACACACGGTGTAAGGATCTGGGTCCCCACCTGGCGTCAAAGTGAAAATCCCAGAATGAATAGAGATGTTTCCTCCTCTTCTCTTCCTTCCTTTCTTAAAAAAAAAATAAAAAAGAAAGAATGGCGGCTCCAAATGTGTTTGTGGAGAACAATGGGAACTAGCCAGACAAAGATGGAGGCGAACAGGAGACAGAAGGTAAGTCCCCACCACCACCACCAGCACCTGGACAGCTCTGACCCAGACCAAATCATGTCTGGGAGGAGGAGTGGTCTTCTGGGCCTGGAATCTCTTCCTCTTTTCTGGAATCTACCAACATCAGAGACTCCTTCCTTCTCTTTCCTTTGCAAAAGGCACATAAACTCATTCCCATGTGGCAAGGGACTTGAGTCTTTTATTTAATGGGAAAGGTGTAGGGAGGAATGAAAGTGAGCAGGAAAGCAGGGAGAGAGGAGGAAGACATTTTATTATGTTATTATTTAGTTGTTCACACTGGTTTTCTTTCCCACCACCCACTGCCCCCCAATTGGGAAGTGAACCTGGGTCCTTGGGAGGTGCGTGGATTGCACTGCTTCGTAGATGGTGGACCTAACCGCTGCTCCACCGGGGCGTGCCTGAAAGGGGGCATTTTGAATAGGAAGTCCCTTCTTCCTCTTTGGTCAAAGAATACATGTCTTTATCTGTTCCTATGTGTGGTCCCCGACTTTAAAAGCCGGGTGGGAAGAACCGAGTGGCTATTGTTCCCGGCCTCCTGTGTCTTCTGTACCTGGTTCTCTGTGCCTTTTCCAGGTAAGGGTATCGCAGACCAAATCCTCTTTCCCACCTCAAACATGGCTCTCCGTCTGACTTGATTCTTTTACGTCTTTCCCATACACAGAAACTGAAAACGGAAGTTCTCCAGCAGGGCGCGCCTCCCTGTACATTGTCTTCAGAAATCTCTTACTTCATCCCGACTCTTTAGTCCTAACACCACCTTGCTCACCACTCTGCTTTGTAACCCATCTCCCTCCTGTCTCTATTTCGATCTCTCTTAGGAATGGCTGTCGGTTCCTGGGCCCACTGACCAGAGAGGAAAATGTCCAGCCTTTGGGCCTCGCCTCCCCCACAGCCCCGGGCACTTCTTCGGTGGCGCCTTCCTTGAATTACAACTATTTGTGTGGACGTCCAATGAGATGACACACTAAGAAAATGAAACTTCTTTGCAGAAGCCATTCAATATCGCCAGCTTGCGCTTCAGAGTCACATCGAGGGTTGTTTAGACATCTGCCATCAGGAGAGAATCTGAGCACATGACCACCATTTTTGGCAGACCAATAGCGAACATTCCCAGTGACCCAGAACAAACTCCCTGTAGCCAGAACCTTTTCTCAGTGACTGCAGTGAGAAAAGCGCCCAGTGGCCAGCAGAAAGCCTTTTGAAAGACCATTGGAAACGTTGCCTTCAGGCTGATAGAAGAAGGAGACCCATTCTGAGTATTAGGGCCTTAATGACTTCATTACCACCACCTCCCTTATTTAGTCCTGATTCATTAAGCCCCTGGTTTCCACTAACTACGCCCAGTCTCTTTGTGCTGCTTGAGGTAATAAAGACTGAATGGCATCTTTCTCTAGCCACCCATTTGATTAGCTTACAATCACCTCATTCTCATTTTACAAATGGGCATGACTCAGGCTGATGTCATCAACTCCTGTTCAATGACTGCTGATTGCCGGTGGCAATCCACACCTTCCCCAGAACCTTCCCCCAGAAGATTCTTAAAAGCCTTTTGTTCTAACTTTGTGTATGTGCGTGTTGGACAATAAGCTTTCGCCTGGAGTGAGTTGTCTCTGTTGATATATTGTCTTTCATTTGTAATGTCTTCCATGCCCACAGCTTATTGAGAATGAGCTGCCCCTACATTTCCAGTTTCTCATAAAAGCCATCTTCCAACAAGTCTAAATGGAGGAAAAAAATCCAAATCCCCAAGCCAATGTGCTATGGCTAGAGAATATCAGTCAGTGCTTAAGTTTATGACTTACTAAGAGTGTCGCCTGACATTTGAGTCACTCTTCTCATTTCATCAAAGTTCTTTCACAGTTATTATCACGTGTGACCTTCCAGTCATGCTCGGGTCCGCAGGAAAGGCATTCTGAGCTCCCCTTGCAGACCGCAGGGGTGAGTGCAGCAGGGCCAATGAGCAAGTAAGTAGCAGAAGAAGGCCGGTCTTAAGTCCCGTAAGGAAGAGGATGATACTCGAGAGTCTTTGTAACGATCATCAGTTGCACCATACAATTTCAAGAAGTGATGGTGACGCTAGCAACCAGAGGGAGCAGGAGATAAGAGGTGGAATGATGGAGGAAGGAAGGAGAGGAAGAGACAATGCTCTGAGGTGGGTCCATCCAGAAAGTTTGTGGCCAGAACACACAGTGAGTTTATTAAAAGCAGAAATAACTAGTCGAGATGTCCTGTGGGGCTAGAAAGGTTACATCAAGAGAATGCACATGTGCGGGACCTAAGCTGCCTGCCTCTCACTCAGGTAAGATGGATTCTGTATCTGTATGAGGATTAGGCGCTTTGCGGTAAAAGGGGGTGAGTATCTAAGGGTGTGTCCTAGATGCAGATTGCTAAAGTGAGTTCCCCCTAGGGTCTCTTTCAGGTTTTGCCAGTTAGTTTACCGTTCGTACATCTGCACACTGCCCTGTAGATTCCAAGCTATGCTGTCCTTGCATTATGTTCTACTAGGGGACATCCCATCTCAGCTCTGCAGACCTCAAGAGAAATGTGTTAGCTCGTTTTACAACAGAGATGGGCATCAGCGGTTTCAAATGCAGCCTCCCCCTTTTTACGAGACAGCTTCTGGATTTTAAAACTATTTTCATAGAGAACACTAGACCTTACAGGGTGGGGAGATTTTAACAAGAACTGCCGAGTCAAAGAGAAAAGAGTTTGCACATGACAAAAGAATAGCTATTCAATGGCCAGAGTCAAGCTTGGCCCTCAGGGACAAGACCCCCTGCTCTCCTGGCCCCTCCTCCGACTGTCCCTGCTAAGTGCAGGCTGCCCCAGGCGGGCTTTCTTGCTCTCGGGCTCATTCACGCCCTCCACCTGTCCAAATGATCATCGCGTGTCTGAGTCTCTATAAGGTTAAGTTGGAAAGCAAGTAAGATGAACAATTTGGCCCTGGTGTCAGCTATGAGAGGTTTAACAGTAACTTGCCCTGGATATGGGTCTCTGAGGGTTTCCTGAGCTGCAGACTGCAGGCCTTTGACAGGCTCATGGGAAGCCGGCTCAGAGGTCTGTCCCACTGAGTCTAGAGGCTGAGGTACTGGTGCCTCCTTTAGGCCTTTGAGAAAGAGGTACAGTAGGGCGAGGGTCTAGTCCCCGACAAGGGCCACTCTGCTGAGCTCCCCGGCCAGGCGCTTCCCCTGGAAAGGCTGCTTTCCTTTGGTTTGGTGAACTTATAAATTCTTTATCCTTATAGAGGAACAGAGAAAACTGCAGACGCTGTCAGGGGGAAGAGAAGACAAACCGAAACAGAACCTTTACCTACTTTGTAGAAAATGGTAGGGCAAATCTGAAATGATAATAAAGAACAGAATAAGAATCTTCTAGCATGGTAACAGGATTAGACATTGTGTGCGATAATATTTGTTTGTTTTCTTATTGGATTCAGCATATGCAGTTGAATACATGTTTACATCTGTGTGCAGTGCCCAATCACCACCCAGAGCAAGACACCGACTGTTTCTAGCACGGGAGAATGTTCTCTCATGTTTCTTCCCAGTCAGTACCCACCTGCTCCCACCCAGAGCTAGGAACTATTTAGAATTCTAGAACCATCTCTTAGTTGGCCTGTTAACATCTTAAAGATGTTTGCACACTTTTTTTAAACATTGTTTTAAAGGAAAGGTACAGACAGGAATGAAAGCCAGCAGGCAGGCAGGGAGAGAGGAGGAAGAAGCATTTTTATTTATTGTATTTAGTTGTTCATCTTCATTCCCACAGCACCCCCCACACCACTCCTCCCCAGGTCGCTAACCTGGGTCCTTGGGATGTATGTGAACTGCACTCAGCTGGAGGTGGCTGATTCAACTGCTACTCCACCAGGGCACATGGGCGTTTGACTTCTTAGGATCAGCTTCTTTTGCTGAACATGTTTGTGAGATTCACCTGTGTTGTATTTAGCAGTTGTTTGCATTTCTCCTTGTTGTGTAGTATTTCAATGAATTACTACATCATTATTTATTTATTCATTGTACTGTGAATAAACATTTGAGTTATTTCCAGTTTTCTGATAGAGTAACAAAGTCACCATCAATCTTTTTATGTATGTCTTTGAATGATATTTGTAGTACTAATCTTGGATATATACTTGGGAATGGAATCACTGGGTCTCAGGGTGGACTTGAATCAACACTGTTATGGTGCGCCCTGGTGACTCAGACACTAAGTCAGCGGCTGGGGCATAGACCATGTAAAACCCAAGGACCAGGGTTGGCTACCTGGGGTAGGGGTAGGGTTAATAACCAAAAATAATTAAACAAAAGTGTTTTCTCCTCCGCTTCCTTCCTCCCTCTCTCCCTCCATTCCTTTCACCATTCATTCCTTCCTTCCTTTCTTCTTTCCTTCTCTCCTTCAAAAAATGCTTCTACCTCCTCTCCCTCCTTCCTCTTTTAAAAACAAAACACTCTTAAACAGTTTTCCAAAGTGACTGTACCAATTTACAATGCTTGAGATTGCTGTGTAGTGATCCAGAGGATTGCTCTGACCCTTTTGGCCAGACTAGGAATGAAGTGTTCTTTTGATGCGGAGGGAGGGAGCTGAGACATGCTGATGAGATGCTGGGTCTGTCCAGAAAGAATTCATGGAGAGAATCATTTGTTCAGGAACACACAGCAAATTTATTAAAAGCAGAAATAGATATTTGAGGTGCCCTGTGGGGCTGGAAAGGTTACATCAAGAAAATACACAACTGTGCACATGCAGGACCTAAGCTGCCTGTCTCTCACACAGGCAAAATGGATTAATATATATGAGGGGTGGAGATTTCTTCCTTCATGGGTGTGTCCAGGTTACCTGGAGTAAAAATGGGGTGAGTGTCTAAGGGTGTGTCCTAGATGCAGGTTGCTAAGGTGACATCCCCTGTCTTTGGGGTCCTTACTCGTGGATGTCCCAAGGTATGCCGGTTAGCTTCCTACTCATACATCTGCATACTGCCCTAGAGATTCCAAGCCATGCTGTCCCCCCATCACTTTCATGAGGACACACATATTATTTGGTTTTCACTCCTTTTCACATTGGCAGACATTGATATGCAATGCTTAGATCATTAATTCATTGGATGTTGCAAAATGGTGATAGTCTACCTTTCGTTTTAATTTGTAAGTTGAAATAATTTTGAATCTTTTCTTTTCTTTCCCAGGTCTGAACCCAGGTCCATAGCATTCTCCTTAGCTGCCTGAGCGACACGGCTGTGCCCAAGCTGAAATAGTTTCATAAGAGTACATTACCCTCGAGATCGACATCCAGATGGGGACTCATGGGATGCACTTTCTGGTCATTCCCCACAGACACCAAAAAAACAAACAAACCCCAAATCACCTATTTTCCTGAGACGAACACAAAGAAACTACCGGCACTTCAGCTGGAGACAGATCGACTGAGGACTAACGGTGGGTGAGGGTCCCGGTGGGGTTCTCAGTTACGCGCAGATTTGGATTCGCGAGGGAGCTCGAGGGTCTCTGGACGCACTGTGGGGCGCAGGCTGGGATTTCGGGACCAGCTGCGGAGGCAGCGAGAGGCGAGCTCAGTGGGGCTGAGACATGAGACACGGGGCCCACTTGGGAGGGGGTGAAAGGAGAGCCAGCGGACCAGGAGC